>JASCZW010006129.1:0-110228 GCA_034211315.2 Aedes japonicus | reverse complement strand
TAAATTTCTTAGTTTACGCGATTGTCCATGTATATTTCTGCTCGCGGTCATAAACCACCCACTGCTCCTGAAAAAACTCGACGTCCGAACAGTAAAGAGCACTATGATGACCTGATAGAGCAGGCAATCTGAAGCGCGTTGGTCGCGTGTGTACAAAAAGGTGTGATTTCTGACACTTGCTGTTGCATACCCCGCGCTTCTTTTCGCCATCATCCCAATTCTGAGTTCATCAAACGCTTCCCGAATATCGGATCTGCAAACTGGCGAATTTATGGCCTAAATAATAGTGCCTAATAAACCACCGCCGCCAGAACCTCCCACTCCGAGCTTGAGGAAGTGATATAAAAATGAGGCTGACTGTCAGACCAGGACACAACTTGATTACCTTCGTTGTTGCGGTGAAGATGTAGATGATCGCGCTTTGGGGTTTTACTGTTTTTATTTATCATTATGTACGGATAAAAGATATAAAAAAGACTCGCCGGATGGGTGGTCAAAGAATTGCTTAATGTGCCGTCGTAAATACGCGCGAAGATCTAGGAGCCTGCTCTGTGCGGTGGCCCCAATGATATGATTCGGCTGAGATCAAGTTTTCCTCATTTCTGTGCAGTGGGAACGTCTGAAGGATGCGGCAATCCAGTGCAATGCGCAATTGTCATCAGCGAGGCATTCGGTGAGTCATCTTCCCGAGAGACCAGTTCAATTACGTCAGAATCGAAGTCGATTTCGAAAAAATTGGTAACACGCCGGCTGCTGCATTCCGGCTTCCTTGCATGGGTGACCGCTCCGCCGATGAGCGCAAGTTCTGCTTTTCATCGCGTTAATTAAAGCGTAGCTTCTGAAGTGGTATGTCCGTGCACAGAGTGCGCTGAAGTAGTTCAGTCCAGCAGCCAACGTCCGCGACTGGCGACGACGGGTACCCGCGATGGAGATTGATTCCTGCCAGTGAATCCTGACGCGAGGCAATCACTAAATGGTGATGAATTGAAAGCTCCATCTGGGGCATGTTTGTTCCAGGTCAAACTCTGGTCGAGTATTGATTGGGCGTATTTCCCCCGAGCGGTTCACGGTCGACGGTGTGCTATGACATCCGTGTCGCTTGGCGCTCTTATCGTGAGGGTTTTCATCCGCGAGTGAATTTGCTATTCCCGAAGGAGGAGCTAATCTTCAATCGGTCGCCCCCCTATGCTTGTGGTTCGATGAGATGCTCTTTGCATGACCCGTTCCGATATTTGTAGGTTAGCTTTCAGGAGGGTTGGCACCGTGGCACGATTTTCCTCGATTGAGCAAATAAATCTACCGACAAACGAGACGGCACTGAATGTAGGATTGAGGTGAGGTTGGGCAAGGATTGTACTGTGTAACGACACGATCATAATTTATCGTGATTATGCAAACAAACGAAAGAGAAACCAGAAACTTCAAGCGGCAGTGGGAAAGAGGCGTTTGCTCCGCTGAAGGGGTAGTCGAGGAGCTGGGAAAGGTCAGAATTAGCAGGAACCGCTGATCATTGCATCTAATAGAGTATTAGTTATGAATATTAGGGCCTGTGGTTTAGAGAGTGAGATGCCAGAGATAAAGTCTGAATATTTGACTGCGGTGAACGGCATTCGTCGCTGGTTCCAGCCTCTGAGGGACTAACCGAATTAGCATGCGTCAAACATATTGCATTGATCGAATATGACTTCTTCAGCGTGATTAGGTTCGGCACCCTTCGTTCGATTCGACTCGAGATGAAATGACAACACACAGTATCTCTCGTTCGATGTCTTATCTGGTAAGTCGGCCGACGGTACGGGCAATGGCTGGTTTGTGTGACTAATAGTAGAAGCAGATTTCGTAACGATTTCGGTAGTACGACAGACCTGGCTGCCAGTTGACTCATAAAGCTCTCGTTGCGCACCACAGGAGGGACGCGGTCAGAGTAAGTCATAGATAATGACTGCTTGTCATGAGCACTAACCGTGGCTTGGCAGCGAGATGCAATGCAGACATCATCAAAGCGCAAGTATGCTATGAGATCTCAAACGTCAAACTATCAGTGCGATGCCGAACAAAGTTGTCTTTCATGGAAATGTTCGTAACCGCTGTGAAAATGTGGGTCTAGGTTCAATCAAAACTACAAATGAATGTATGGTATCAATTCAATTGACTGATGAATTCTGACGACGATTGGGAAGGGAATCGAAAATTGGTCTTCAGCAAACATGAATTTCTATATGGTAAAGTTTATATATTAATTTAAATAAAATGTATATGGTGATTTGATCTTAATGAAAAAAGTTTTAACATATATACAGGAATTGTATCTAAACCGTTACGAAAAACTAACGGGCGTTAAGTATTTTGTTCTTAAATCAGCCGAATTTACTTCAGAATAAGTTCAAGCCATCGATGTCAGCGGTTTATTGTACTCGAAAGAAGTTCGATGGTTTTAATCAGGGCTCTACATCGTCAAAGCATTAAAATGAAAATAAATTGCTTTTGTATTCATTTCACCGTGTAGTAAAGAAATCTTACTTTCACCGATTTACTCCCAATTCACTTCCTGTCAAACGTGAGTAAGCTTAAATTCATTTGCGATCCAGCAATCGTCGAAAGCGTTTCAATTGAAATTCAGGCTTGCTTCAAACAACGTGGTGAACGACTGTGAAAATTGATATGACTTCAACACCCAACATGAATATAAATCCGCACATATTGCAGGAATTTCAATTGTCCTGCTTCATACTAGTTTGACAACGAAGGCCAAAAAACACGGTAGGATGAAAAACTAAGTCGAAAATGTTTATTTGAAGATAGTTTTGCTGAAGTGGCTAAGAACTGGCTGTCAAAAAAGATAATGGGGCTTATTACGGTTTGTCACCTTCACTATCACTTTCACTTCACTTACACAGCACCTCACTTTGTAGGTATTACTGGTATCACCGTCATCAAAAATGAACTCCGTGAGGTGAAAGTGATGGTGAAAATCGTAGTAACCCTCAGAAAATCTACGGTTTGCGTCACTTTTTTCGGTGGCGTGATGGTGTCGTGGCAATCATAATAACACCGAGTTCATTCAAAGCGTTACCTCGGATAAACTTCTTCCATATTCTTTCCATCATGGATGACATTCGTAATAAAGGCTTTTTGTTTTCAATTCGTTTTCACCGCGAAGTAAAAACCGTAATGAGGCCTCAATGTGTTTCAATTGAAAGGAATGAATGTTAAGTTCATCGTTCACGACGATTTTCAATTGAAAGTGAAATTGTATGCCCCTGGTTTCAAAAGCGTCAGAAGCAATCTGGCGATGTTGTTCGTATTGTCATTTCGATGAGTTATAATGCGGAATCTATACCCAATAAAAATTTGAGCTTGTCTACAGCACTGCAAAAGCAAATGTTATCGGTACTTTTACATGAAGTGATAGTTCACAATGATGGGAACTCTTAATCAACGCAGTTCCGATTTCATCAGAGACATACAAAATGAACACATTCTGCTCCCAGTCGTTGATGATAACAATTCACTGCAGCCCATATATGTTGGAACTGCTAGTTTTAATCTTATCCCTATAAATCTCTTTAAAAAATTGTCATAATTGCGATCTGGGCATTTTATTAACACACGTTTAACAAGGTTTCTGCGTGCCCGAATCAGTGAAATCCTTTGAAGGAAAATTAAATATATTATGCAGCAATCGAAAATTCCCTGTTTGTTCATGAACTATCAAACTTTTTTTTTCAGAAATAAAGGTGTAAATTTTTCAGAAAACTTGTAAATTAAATAATTTCAACCAACTTTACCCCAATAAATTTATCTGTCCCTTGATATGACTGAATTATAGCATTTTACAGCATTACAGATATTTTGCTGTAACTTTTTTATTTCAAATGTTTCAGCAAAGTTGCTGAATTCGCATTCTAGACCACTGTGCAATGATACCAGCGGAAACGAATAGCTTAACGTTGCCGCTTCCGCACCAACTTGCATCAGCATCGATATCTGCAATGTCTTTCCATTGAACTTTTTTTATCGGCTGTCGATATATGCGTTTGGCTACGGTGAAGTGCCCTTCAAGTCTCAAAATTAGTCTCGTAGGCAAACGTTCGAGAATTCATCGCCAACTCTCGGTTGGACATTTTTGTTAACAATTGGGATCGGAAAAATTGCGAAGTCTGCACATTGTAGACGAAATACGCGTATCTGTCGAAGATAAGCAAAGGTAGTTGGAATTGAATAGAAGATACTAATTTTTCTTCTAATTTCTAGTTACTTTGTTTCCAATTTTTCCGGTGGAGTGACAGAGTGTGAATACTACCACCATATTTCACGAGAGACACTAACATCTGCAGATGGGATTTCTCCATAAGAGTGAAGAGATAAAAAGTTAACGTGAAACACATCACAGCAAGGAAACATCTGATTGGAGGAGAGAGGACCAAATAGGTATTCACCACAGTAAAAATAGTGAGAGCATATGTGGTGAAATGGCTTAGTTTTTTATTGTTGCTGTTAGAAAAGTATACTCTACAGATTGAAAAGTTTTTGATAATCCAATAAAAAATCCACAAGAATGGTCTATTAGTTTGTTTGAATGAAATGAAACCAATGAAAAACCTATCAGGCTATCAAGCACATTGTAAGTGGGCCCAAAGCATGGTTTGCAGCGGTTTTATTCAGATCATAAGTGTAATTTAAAATTTACCTTATTTCCCCAATTAAAAACCACTATTATATTTTGTGATTGGCCTGAAAGCACCCTTACTGTTGATTTGAATGGGCATTTATTGGTTTCTAAGCGTTGCTGAAAATTTATTTGTTTTTGGCAATGGAAAACCACCACCATATTTTGTGAAAGGCCCCATCAGCATCCTTACCAATACTTTATATCGATGCACATCGGTATTCAAGCAACATTTAAACTAACCTAGTTTTCCCAATACTTAGTGATTGGCGTCAACAATATTCTTACTTTCGGTTTATGTTGGACGAACTCAACTTTCATACGTTACTCAAACTTGACTTTGTTTATCCGATTAAAAATCATCGGTTCATATCGATCAAAATCAGCTATCAAGCTTTACTTAAATTTGACTCTTACCCATCCGATGAAAAACCACCGGTTTTCAAGTGTTCAAGTGAAAATCATCATCATATTTTGTGACTAGCCCCAACAGCATCCTTACTGTTGGTTTGAATCGTTTTAAATCAACTCTCAAATGTAGTTTACCAAACTATTAGCTTCTCAATAAAGTTAATCTCCATAATACTTTGGGAGTGGCCTCACCACATCTTTACTGATGGTTCAAATCAATACTTATATTTATATTCACTTTTATGTATCTCCTGAAAACCAACTAAATGTAGAATAATCTGAAAACTTAAATAATCAAGAATTCAGCGTATCGTTTACTAAACTGAACCCTGCTGCCAACCCAATCCTTTATCCGACATCCCAGTGATTTTTGTGGAAGTGCAGAGCCGTGACCCCCTTTCCCACGAGCTCAGCTGGTATTCGTTTGTCTGTCATCACTTTCAGTCATCCGAAATGCAGCTGACATGTCCAATGTATTCCTAAAGTTTTCAAACTTCATCTCTGTTAAGGGAAGGCACATTAATTATGTCACGCAGTAATGGGAGAGGGGGCGGTTTGGGAAAACGTGACAATAATCCAAAAATAATTGAAGGTTCATACAAAACCCGTGACAAGGGGGTAATAAAAAGTCACTTTTTGCCTAACAGATATAAAATTTTGTATGTGGCCTTAGATAGCTCGGTAAGAGCACGGTTTACTTAGCCGAAGGCGTTGGTTTACATTCCTGTGCTGGTTAAGAAAATATTTTGGGTTGAAAATTGTCTCGACTTCCCTGGACATAGAGAATCATTGTGCTTTCCTCTTAATATACAAAGTACATGCATTGGTGTTGGCATGAAAAGCTCTCTGGGGATTCCATCCAGAATGTGCCGGAAATCCCAAAAATCATACCCGATCATCATTGATTTGGATGAAACTTGGCACATGAGTTCGGTACGTTGGAAAAAAAAAATTCCACTGGTGTTAAGATAATTTGGGTTCAAGAGTAACTTTTGAGATGGGCGTATGTGTTTTTTCCAACATTTTACTTGAAAAATCGTAGTTCAAAAACCATTACATTTAGAGAAAAACTTTATATAAGGGAATTGTAGGGAACTAAAAAACCTTTCTTAAAAAAATATACACAGAAAAAAAAAATTTTTTTTCATCAATAAAAATCAAAAATAATTACTAAAAATAAAATATCTAAAAAAACATATTTTTAATATTTTTTTAATTTGTTGTATGGAAATTTGAGGAAAAAAGAAACGTTTTAAAAAAAACTCTGCCCCGTCAGACATAAACGTAGCTTTCTTTATTTTAATTTTTGTTTGCAAAAAGCTTATTAGTTTTGAAATAAACACCTGCACCGCAATCGTATCATGTTTCAACACTTCTGAGATAACAATGAAACTGATATTTTTAAGTATTCCAGATTCCGTGTAATAAATGACAAAAGGGTGAATAGTGGCTTGCTCATTACTTCAATAACTACTTTGAACAGCATCTTGAAAAACAAATGAATAATTTTCAGAAAAATCACAAATTATGATTACTTCGCCGTCTTTAAGACAACTTTTATAATCTCTCAAGAAACTAGACTGCTGAGATTTGACAAAATCGTGGGATACTAATTGTTCCAACTTTTCACAAAAATAAGCAATAAATTCATCAATTGGTTTAACAAGTGTCTCTAAACTACATCTATCAGTTGAAATCCATTGCTCAAAAGATATTTCAACTAAACCACGTTTTTCTAATTTGTCTGTTAAACTACTCTCAAAATCTGAAAAGCCTGGACATCGTTCGCATTCACGGAGGTAACATTTTTTAGTTCTAGTTGATGAGCTACATAATATTTCTTCAAAACACAATTTATAATCATTCTCGAATGAATATTTTCTAAGACCATGAAGCATCAAGTTAATGTTCTCATGAATGGGTGCAAACACAAATGTTATGAGAACCTGTGCTGCCAAGTAATTTGCAATGCTTTGGTCTTAGTGCTGCAAAGAGCTAAACCCAACAGCATTTTGATGCATCTCTTGAAATTTAATGAAAGCTTCTCTTAATGAACAAACTAAAAGGCGCTTTTGAATATGAACCCTCTTACCTTCACTCCTCACTGAAACGTAGTCGTTCATACCAGAGGTTGCTCGTGTAATCTCATCACTGTCGTAAAATTGCAAAATTTGGTTTTTTATTTCCGGGTTCAGACCGTGTCCCAGCTTTTCGTTAGGGGCAGCTAAAACACCTTCGTGCTTTGCAAGGAATTTAGCTTGTGATACGATGTACTTGTTTGTTATTCCAAATTCTGCCATTACTCTTTGATTTGTCCAAGATTGTGGTAAAACCGAAAGTATCCTTACTTGATCGTCCCTCGAAGTTTCTGGATCAGCATACCGGTCCTTTAGCTGCGCGATTATTTCGTCATATTCGGCTGCTTTCACCTTCAATTGTTCCAGGTCATCCTCCTCCGCTTGATCCCCAAATATGTGTGTCGAATGCCGTTTGAAACATCTTTGAACTTTTTGCGGGCATAATTTACGTTCAGGAAC
Organism: Aedes japonicus; assembly: GCA_034211315.2. Lineage (NCBI taxonomy): Eukaryota > Metazoa > Arthropoda > Insecta > Diptera > Culicidae > Aedes > Aedes japonicus. The sequence goes on along the minus strand of JASCZW010006129.1, from coordinate 102,611 downwards.
TTTTTAGCCGATATTGGCGAAACGTTGATTCCAGCTACGCCCTTGTTAAATAGCTCAATATTATGGCGCCTTGAATAATCTTGCACACTGCTATCAGATGGCACTGACATTAATGATATTGCCGATGGCGTTTCCTCGAGACCATACAAGTCTACTTGCCGTGATGTAGATGGTTGTGGATCCATAATGTTAGTAATTGATGGTTTCTCACTAGGCTCCGAAATTGCAGCATGGGATTGTTCCGTTCTATTTAAATGCAAACGACAATTATCACAAATCATCAAAGAAGTGTCCAAATGTGTTTGCCTATAAACTTGAGTTTTTGACATTTTGTTCGGTTAATTTACGAAGGTTTTTTGAGCACCGTTTAGTGGGAAACGGCATACAACACTCTTCATGTTAAACTCCATTTTCAGTTCACTCAGATAGATTTTACTGATAAATGCGACTATGTATGAGCATATATATTGGCTGTGGTACCTTTGGAAATGCAGGTATAAAACATCTCTGGTAGTTTACAGGCAGCGTACATTAGCTGTTTTTTTATGAGAAGATATACCTGACATACGTTATAGCTGCTATTTGTCTACCTACCTTAAACAATATGTGTTACTTTCATCGCTACATCACCGAACTGTTCGGAGTGTAGTTTTCACACACTACACCCGACCTCTAACATCGTTGGAGCCTGGCAAAATAGTCAGCAGTTCGATTAATATGCTTCTTCTATATGACCCTCCGCATAATTTCATCATCTGTCCATTTCACACTTGTCGCCCTGCGACATCTATCTCGCTGTTACTTTCATCGCTTTAGCAAATTCGCTCCCTTCATTCTCTGAGCGGCCCGACCGATACAGCCATAAAACAATTATAAATATATTGATTGCAATATTAAAACAATAGTGCTATTTATCTTGTTCTTTTCAAATGAGTCTTCTTATCATCCTGATATCAAAAGAAAAGAGGACATTAGAGTAATGTGAACGTTATAATATGAAGATCTTGGAAAATTTATCATTTCTGGTGGAAATCTCGATTAACTTAAGAAAAGAGCGAATTTTCTGAGGTTTTTCATTCTATTGAAATAAAATCCGAAAAATCTCGAAAACGGTTGCGTTCAGGTGATTTATCTTTTGCATCATTATTGTTTTTAATGATCTCCAAAATCATATTGTATAACTAATTTTCATTTATAATAATGAATAACCAAAATTTGAAATATGCACCAAAGTTCGCTCTTCGGAAAACTTTTTTATTATAAGAGCGTCCATCCTAGAGTTTTTTCAAAACGTGTCTTTTTTCTCAAATTTCCACAAAACAAATTTGAAAAATATTAAAAATATGTTTTTTTTATATTTGATTTTTAGTAATTTATTTTCGATTTTTCTTTATGAAAAAAATTTTTTTTCAGTGTACATTTTTTTACAAAGCCTTTTTAGTTCTCTACAACTCCCCCATATAAAGTTTTTCTCTAAATGTAATGGTTTTTGAACTACGATTTTTCAAGTAAAATGTTGGAAAAAAAACATACACCCATCTCAAAAGTTACTCTTGAATCCAAATAATCTTAACACCAGTTGATTTTTTTTTTCAACATACCGAAGACGTGTACCAAGTTTCATCAAAATCGAAGATAGTTGAGTTTGGTGACCGACCGATTTGGCGTGGAATCAGTCTCTATCAATAATTGTAGCTTATTTGAAACTAAATTGAGAGCCGACAAACCCTCGTTAAACAGAGCGGCAAAGGCAGAAAAAAGACAAGATGAAATGAGACAGAGGTCATTTGTTGTTTTGATGATATTAATTTTTACAGCAGTAAGGCCGCTGGTTCTTGTCAAATTTCATTCATGTAAAAATTACCTTATCCGAAACGCCTTAAAAATATTTTAGCAGACATCTTCATATACAAGATGGCAACGCTTTCTTGTCAATATAGTAAATGTTCATAAAAACACAACAAATGGCTCAAAATCGACAAACGCTCAATCTCCTATAACCTTTAATTTTATTATTATGAAATTAACTGTTGAGCTCGAAACTCCCTTTTTTCTTTTATGGCTAGCCGTAGACGTTTCTTAAGCGCTTCGCATCTCTTACTCGCCGTTTTTTGAGACATAATATCCCAAATATGTATCAAGAGTTTCTTTGAGATCGTGACTTTTTGAGCTTAGCTTCTTTTATGTTTCTGTTCAGCCGTGAATTACCTGTTTTTTTAAACGTTTTGAGTTTCAATTCATTGCTGATGATATTCTGGATCTACTTATGGAAAATCTACGTATGGTAAATGTACAGATCTTTGACCATTACTCGCCCTTTGCTTGATTTTGTACGTAACCGTATGGTTGAATCTTTTTATGGTGTGGAAGATAAATTTCTGTTCACACTGATGTGTTTGAAAATCTTAAAGATCTGACACGGTCTAACTTTCTTCAAATATAAATTTTCTACCAGATCGCGTTTTGCGTTCATGTTTATAGCGTAGGTAAAAGACCAATCCCGAATAAAGCACATACGTCCAAATGAAGAACAGGCACACAAAAAAAAGTTATGTACATATCAGTAAACAAAACTTTACAAGAGATACACTGAGACAAAAATACTGACAGGCAACTTTTGACACCCTGTACAACAGCATTTATCTAGAAGAAAGCAATCAAGTGGAATGCTCTGAATTATTATTAATAGCTGTTGTCGAAAGTATAATGAGAACTCTCTCTACAGATTATGCTGCAAATCGCCAACTTTACATTCTATAAATAATTCGCATGTAGGTTTCCAATCGATGATTATCTATGATCGCCTGAAAACTTCTTAGCAAGGAACTCAACACCCTGTATTTACTTTTGTATCACTGCTACCCGTATTATTAAACATATAGACTGTAGAAACTAAACACGGTACTTAATGTGTGCACTTTCATTGCTAACGACCAGCGACCTTGCGGGCTGAGTTTATTTGCAGATTTCTGGCCAAAATACAATTCGACAAAGAGGGTTCACTTGACAAACATAGCCAATGACTTCTTCCTTAAATATCGCAAACTTTACATACTGGCCTGTTCATAAACCACTCATTTTTTAGCATCTCAGACCTTCCCCTCCCCTCCCTCCTCGTAGAATTTTCTCCATCCAATTTTTTGAAATTTTGTATGAAGCGTAGACTTTGGTCAGCCAACTCTACCCCCCTCCCCCAGAAAAGCCTACTAAATTCACGGAAAATGCCATTGACCTTTTCGAACGTTCTCAGAAGAATTCATCGTCATGGGAAAAGGCTTTCTAAGGCATTTCAGAGCCAAATAAAACACCAAATGATCATTATCCGAACCCCAAAGTATCGATTAAACAACTATACACTCAGAAAATTATCGGTACGATTTTCATACGATCGGAACTATGAACCACAAAGCCCGGGTTCAAGGCTAATTCCATACGAAATCATATGAAATTGTCGAAATTATTGTTGCATTGGTCGAAAAACACATGCCTCTTATACACTTTTAATTGACATTGTTTATCAAGCGTGTATATACTCGTGCGATTGTGGCTTGTCTCTGGATCTCGAGGTTCATTGTTCGAATTCCGATTGCAACTTTTTTTTCTATAAGGAAAATTTTCATACGATAGTTCTATGATCTTCTTTCCATTAGAGAACGATATTCCTATGAATTCCTCTCGACTTGTTCACTCAGTGTGTATTTACTCACACACATGAATCAAAACATTCCAATAATAATTCATCAACAATATGTAGTGTCATATTTTTAAGTTCGATGATACTATTTACAATACCACAGTCCCAACTCAATTTTCTTTATTTGGAAAACATGGCAAAACATAAAATCCGGCGAAGAGCATCTTTAGTTTTTCAAAACAAAGGGATAAACATTCATAAATTTCACACTTCAGGACATTAAAGCTCCTAATATCATTGATCATCAAATTGATAGTGTTGAGATCACCGAATAATTCAACTTTCGATCGCACGATGGGACAACTATTAGCGATAAGGCCAATGTACCTAGTACTCTACCCCTACATTCCAACCGGGACCGGCTTTTAAGCTGCTCTCAGTTGGCGATCGATGTGACAAGTGCCTGCAACCCCATTTTTCCGTTAATGACACTCGACCAGCGAGTTGAAACAATGTCCACAGGTAAACAAATCATCAACGGATCTTTGCATCTCGTTTAAAAGATCCCGCCGCCAAGGGCCATCCTACGGTATTGAGATGTATCGTCCCGTCCGACGAAGTCTCCGTCATCTTTGGTCGTGTGGCAATTTACCTACTTAGCACAAATATTTGATCAACAACGATGAATATGTTCCTCTCTCTCTCTCATCGTAGGGAGCGGGCTCGTAAAATGAATACCATAGTGAATGCAAGTGCTGTTATGTCATACACAAAGGGTTTGAAATATTATTTGAGTGTAAAACATCACACACGCACGCAGTCCCACGATTCGTCGGTTGATGACCAGCCGCTGCAAAACAACACCGGGATGATTCCGTGATAATTTTTAATAATAATCAGCACGTTGCCTATATAGTCGTAATCATTCTTTCCTTTCAAAAGAGCGCACCCAATCCATGCATGCCGGGCACGATTATTGATTTTCCACGGAATTTTAAGGTGGAAGATTATTTATTTTATTTGTTATATAAATTCTAAAATTACGACAGCTCCGGTACTCGGCACGATCCCGAACGAGAAAGATTTGCATGTTCCACTTTTGAAATTGCTCCCTGCCTTCACACAACCTCCGGAAGAGCAGGGCGGTTCAGAAGGAATGTGCTTTAAAAGGATAACCTCCCTCTCCTGTGTATTCTGTGATTCACTAACAAAACGCTCCTCGAAAGAAAAAAAAAACCGCCACTGACTGTGAGAGTATGTAAAATATTTATATTTTGTGCGCGGACTGCTGCTGTTGCAGCCATTTCCGCCTGACTCAGTTCTCTGGACATAATTCATCGGCAACGGGGGAAGACATTTGGTTCGGTCGCTGTTCGGCTGGCACCCATCATAAAACAGGCGAGTTCGAATAAACACCACCTAGTGCGATATAATCATTGTAATACATTTAGACTGCACCGCTGCACATTGCATTTCCTCTCTCTCACCCAGCTCTTGGAGGTTATACCAGGGGTTGAGAGATTTTGGCCGAACATTGGACAATCAAGTTTGAGAGCAGATTGCTACAATAGATACATGTGTATTTTTTTTTGACGAAGACTACACGTTATTTTTAAACAATTCTTCTCAAAAAAGAGTAAAGAAAGTTTGGACGAACACGTTGACAACGTGTAAAAATCAATCGCATACAAGTCGATGTTGACTTTCATCGAAAATCAGCTGTTTTTACGGACGTTTTTAAAATATGTACCAATATAAAGGGCGATGTCAAAATTTGGTCAATATCAACTTGACGTATTTCTTTCAATTTTGCATTTAAAAACCTGAACACCCTCATTTTGAAGGTGTGTGTGTAGAATGTTGCTCCTATTTTGATTTTGGAATTCACTCTTCAGTTGTCAAAATGCCGTCCAAGCAAGAAGAGCAGCGTATCAACATTTTGCTCGCGCATCGCGAAAATCCGAGCTACTCGCACGCAAAGTTGGCAAAATCGCTAAAAGTTGCCAAATCAACCGTTACAAATGTAATTAAAGTGTTTGGGGAACGTTTGTCGACAGCCAGGAAGTCTGGATCGGGGGAAATCGAAAACCGGAAGCCGCTGAGACGACAAAGAGAGTTGCCGGTAGTTTCAAGCGAAACCCTAACCTATCTCTCCGAGATGCCGCAAATAAGCTGGGTGTATCGTCTACAACCGTGCATCGAGCCAAAAACGAGCCGGACTATCGACTTACAAGAAGGTAGTGACTCCAAATCGCGATGATAAACAAAATACGACGGCCAAAGCGCGATGCCGGAGGCTGTACACGACGATACTGACGAAGTTTGACTGCGTGATAGTGGACGACGAAACCTACGTCAAAGCCGACTACAAGCAGCTTCCGGGACAGGAGTTTTATACGGCAAAAGGAAGGGGAAAGGTAGCAGATATTTTCAAGCACACGAAACTGTCAAAGTTCGCAAAGAAATATCTGGTTTGGCAAGCCATCTGTACCTGTGCAGCATTTTCATAGCTTCCGGGACTGTCAACCAAAAAAATTTACGTGAAAGAGTGTTTGAATAAACGTCTGCCGCCTTTCCTGAAGAAACACGGTTGTTCCGTACTGTTTTGGCCGGATTTGGCATCTTGCCATTACGGTAAAAAGGCTACGGAGTGGTACGCCGCCAACAACGTGCAGGTGGTTCCTGGCGACAAGAACCCTCCCAACACGCCAGAGCTCCGCCCAATTGAGAAATACTGGGCTATTGTCAAGCGGAACCTAAAGAAGACCAAAAACTGCTAAGGACGAGCAGCAGTTCAAGGCAAACTGGCTTTCTGCGGCGAAGAAGGTGGACAAGGTGGCTGTACAAAATCTGATGGCAGGGGTCAAGCGTAAGGCCCGGCAATTCGGATTTGGAAAAGCGGAAGCCTAACTGAATATTTTTCCCGAATTTTATACTAATTGAACTTGAAAAAGAAATTTAATTTGATTTTTTAAATAAACGATTTCACCGATTTACACGCGTTTTCCCTTGACCAAATTTTGACCGTATCACCCTTTACTAATCGAACATAAATTTGTTTTAAAGACTGTATTCGGAAAAAATGAGACACACAAAAATGATCGCCAAAAATTCATTTTAAATCGGATACTTCTCAAATTTTCAGGGATTAAATAACTATATATTGGCTATGTTTTGGTTTTATTTATTTATTGATTTTCCTCCCCCAAGCTGAATTCTCGTACATTTCTCTTAACTCTGCTTATAAGATTATGGGTGAGACTTTGTCCATCTTCCTTACACAATTTCTCCCAGTTTTTCTTCAAAGTTTCATCGGTTTTGAATGTTTTTCCTCTTTTCTTCAACTTCTTCTTCATTACCGCCCAAAACTTTTCAATCGGACGAACTGCTGGTGTATTTGGCAGGTTCGCCTCCTTCGGGACCACATTGACGCCGTTCGCTTCGTACCAATCCATTACAGGTTTGGCGTAATGGCACTAAGCGAGATCCGGCCAGAACAGCGTGGGACCACGGTGAGAGCGGAGGAAGGGCAGCAAGCGCTTCTGCAAGCATTCTCTCGATAAATCTGCCTGTTTATGGTGCCGGTTGTAACGAACGGCTTGCTGTACCGTCCGCACTCGCAGATCGCTTGCCACAACAGGTACTTCTTCGCGAATTTGTCCATCTTTCTCTCCGGAACTTTTCCGGAACTCTCATGCGTGAACGTATCGACAACAAACTCGAGGCCGGGGATTTGTTTGGTGTCCACCTTGATATATATCTCGTCGTCCATGACGAGACAGCCTGGCTTGACCAGCCACTCACGGTACAGCTTCCGCGCACGCAATTTGGTCACCGTGTTTTGCTTGTCAGTCCGGGTTGGCGCCTTCCTGACCTTAAAAACACGTAGCCCAGCCAGCTTCATGGTCTGCTGGACGAACCACTTCGACGAATTGACCTTTTGGTCACGTCTCAGGTGGAAAGGTTTGGGTTATTCTTAAAGTACTGCCTTATCTTCCGCGCCTTCTCTGGGTATTCCGTTTTCGGGTTTCAGCGCCGCTCGATGGTCTTCGTCTCATGGAACATCTTCACAACGCGGGATACGGTGGAATGGTGCATTCCAAGCCTTTTGCCGATCCATCTGTGTGACTGACCAGGATTATCGATCACCGCGCCCAAGATTTGCTGGCGTAGCTCTTCTTGTTTCGAATGCATCTTGAAAACTACATGGAAGATCGCGATAAAAAGTTACATCCAAAACAAAGTGTCGCATTTTTTCCGAGTTCAATCTTTAGTAAAGAACTTAAATAGCTGGTACAATTTGGATTTGCGTCTCAAACGTAAAAGGGGCAAGCTGTACAAAAAATGGCGTAGAATCAATAGGCATATCTTTTCGAAGAGGTACAAAGAAGCGCGTAGTAAATATTATCAATCCGTGATACAAACTCGTTGTGAATATATTCAGAGGAAAAAGCAATTTGCATCAAAACAACAGCAAAGAGTCATGGCAAATTTTGAAATCCTTGTTAAAACCGCAATCCATAACCTTCAATGGCACATTACAACAATCAGAGCACATTATAAGGTGTGGCCCACTTAGAATTGGAACACAGCATATTGCGCATTTTTACAGGTATACATTAACAAAATAGTATTCTGTTCTAATTAAAATGTTAGATTTTATGTGAACTTTAGTGGGAAAATACAAAAAAAAAAATCATCTCGATTTCGAAGAAATTTGCCGACCTCTCCCGGAATACGTTTCATCAATCGGCGCACATTATTCTCATCCATCGTTTTGGCAATCTTATTCCACGTGGTTCTCAATTCATTGATGCTTTTCATGAGACTGCCATTCACCTTCAGATTCCTCTCCCCAATAGCCCAAAATCTCTCAATCGGTCTGAGCTGGGGTCAGTTGGGTGGGTTGAGCTCTTTCGGTATAAACTGAATCCCGTTGGTTTCATATCACTTTAGCACTGTTTTACTGTAATTACAGCTTGCAAGATCTGGCCAAAACATGACAGGTTCATTGTGGGATCTGATGAATTCGCTTTTAGAGACAATATTCGTTTTTGGAGACATTCCGTTCTGTGCAGCTCTGAATTAAATTTTTTATCAGTGATGAAAACCTTGGTCTTCCTACCGCAACTACAGATGCCTTGCCAAATCATGTTTGTACGTGCAAATTTATCTGCAAACACAAACTTGAATTGGGCAGGTACGTCTCCCCGAGCCGTAGCCAAGTAAATTTTTTGTCCCTGTTAGCTGTTTGAAATCGGTTTTTAACTACATAGGTTTCATCATCCATGAGGAGACAGCCATTGAATTTTGTCAACACTTGATCATACAGTTTACTGGCACGGATGCAGGCCACATTGTTCTGCTTTTGATCCCTATTTGGTTATCTACAGGCATGGTATGACTTGAAGCCTTTCCGGAGACAAATCCGGTGCACGGTACTGTGTGCGGCGAGATTTTTTTTGGCCAAATCGTAGTCTGAGATGTTGGGGTTTGCCGTAATGTTGTTGATGACTTTGTTCCGCAGTTGACGGTTGACAATACCCGCCCAACGCTTGCTTTGAGGCTTGCGATCCGTCGACAAAGTTTCTCTGTACTTTTTCAAAACACGCCACACGGTATTTCGGGGGAAACAACACTTTAACGAGTTTTGGCCCAGACCACGAAGGGTTTTCCAAATGATTGGGAACATTTTTTTTTCTTTCTTCTTCCATTTTGTATTTCTCTGAAAGATGTGCGAAATGCACCGCGATTAAAAATTCTGATGTTTTTATTGCTATAGGCAACACATAAGATGACATAGTTTACAAATCAGACCACTAGGGTCGCTGTAAGAATAACAAAATATTTGTTTCAATACTAAATGGGCCACACCTTAGCGTGTTGATTTAATGAATATTTTGTCGATAGTATTTTGTCAATTAATAAAACCATAGATCTAGTAGAGGAGCCAGAAGACATATACCGGCCTAAAACACTGTAGAAAATTTACCCTTGGGTATAAACTCTTGAAAATTTGGGTAGAAGTAGTTTAGAGTGTTCTTTTTTTTGTATTTTTATCGCGATCAGTTTTCCGAATATTTGAAAAATGCCGTCACCGAAAAGTAACGTCGCGAATTGATTCTGCGCAAGAATCTGGAAAATCCTCAACTCTCTCACCAAAACATCGGGAAACAACTCGGAGTCGTGCTGTCAACGCTGAGCCGTGTGATTCAACGTTACTACGGAACTCTGAGCATCGAATGAAAGGAGAAATACGGCCATAATGGATGTTTTATTAGTGATCTGGAATACAAGCTTTTAAGCTGCATCCCAATGCTTCGGTCAGGGATGTGGCCAAATAATTGAATCTTCCCAAGTTCGTTCAGAGAGCCAAGGACCGGGAGGGATTGCATACGTACAATGTTCAAAGGACTCCAAATCGTGAACACCCATGACGGGCCCGGAAATTGTACACCCAAACGCTGACGAAGCCTCTTTGTCCCAGCGGCTTTCGGCAGCTACCGGGTTCTTCACCGAACAGCACAAGTTTGACGTTTCGGAAGAAGTAAGGACGCAGAAACTTTCAAAGTTTGCCAAGATATACATGATTTGTCAAGCGATCTGCACATCTGGCAAACGGAGTCCGCCGTTCGTTACTACCGTGACTGTAAACGGGTAGATCTACCTCCAGGAGTGTCTACAGAAACGTCTGCTTCGTCTGTTGAAGCAACACGATCTAGCTTCGTGCCACTATTAAAATTTTGTCCTGTAGTAGTACGAAGCCACTTTTGTACCCAAGTGCATGAACCCCCACAACGCACCGGATCTAAGGCCATCGAAAAATACTGGGCTATTATGAACAAGGCACTAAGGAAGCATCTCAAGGAGTTCGAATTTCAGGAAGACGTGAAGAAAAAGTGGGTTTCCGTACAGAAGAAGCTTCAGCCAGACGTTGTTCAAAACCTAATGAGTGGAGCTAAGCGTAAGGTGCAAGCGTACGGTTATGGTAATGAAATTGCATGAGTAAACCAAGTAGGGCATGATCAACCAGGTAATTTTCTACAGCGTTTTTTTTCCGCGATGCGATTTAATGTGGGAAACCCTTAACATACTGTAAACTCTAGAGAGTTTTTGGGATCTTCTAGGAATAAGATCTGAATCCAGATATTACAAACATAGATCTAGTTGTGCTTCTAGATCCCAAGACCTCTATTCTAGGGAATTTTTGGGTGCCAAAACACATTTATACAACATTAAATATGATTAATAGGGGCTTAAAATATTCAAACTAGAGAATTGAACCGGTGTTTTCGAACTGTCTGACTTTACAGCTGTTTTTGAAAACCTTCGTCAGGGGTGGTGTGAAATACACCTGTTCGTAGAACGCCCGGTTTTCAGCCATAATGAGTCGTTTTGCTGCTGTCGTAGTCGGAGGTTACCAATGAACCTAGAATCACAAATTCGTCAAGTACCTCGATTTTATTAGAGTTCACTAAACTCTAGATGCGAGGTTAACATTGTCTGCTCGTTAAACTCTTCCTTCAATATTATACAAATGAAACACAAATTTCTGCATTACTCGAGAACTAATCAAGCAAATGGAACAAATTTTGGCATGTAGGGTTTTTTGAAGGCATGAAATGTTTAACTATAGACTGTTCCAAAATACACTTTCTATCTCAAATAAATAAGACCATACTGTGATTTTTGATTATCTTATTCTCAAACATAGTACATAACAATGAATCCTAGAGGGTTTGAGCTGTTTAGTGGAATGCCTGTAACTAGAAATTATAAGAAAAATTAGTATTCTCCATTTAATTCCAACTACCTTTGCTTAGCTTCGACAGATACGCGTATTTCGTCTACAATGTGCAGACTTCTTCAGTATCTCGTACTAATAATTTGAAAGTCGAATGTTTTCTTTCCATCTCCCTTTTAATTTGTTTTATTTTTCATAGGGTAGGCACAGTGCTATCTCCTACAATTTTCACAACTTTTGGCGAATCTTTCTTAAATTTTTGAACACTTTCCGCTGGTTTCATGTATTTTCTCAGCTTCGCCATTCGTCAATACTCAGTAAGTTTCGATAGGGTGAATCCCTGGTCAGTTTGATGGATTCATCTCCTTTGGTACAAATACGACATTGTTCCTTTTGTACCACTCCAGTGCATACTTAGAGTGATGGCAGGCAGCAAGATCAGGCCAAAAGATTGTTGGTCTGTTATAATGTTTGATCAAGGGTAGCAACCTTTTTTGTAGACACTTCTTAACGTAGATTTGACAATTAATTGTGTCTGGACGAGATATTTTTCCACATCCGCATATGACCAAATGAGAGAACATTACCTTCTTGCTGAATTTTTCGGTGTAAACGACTTCCAATGATCCAGGAAGGTAGGTATACAACTGTGGTCCCGACAGAGTTTAATAATCGAATTTTATGTAGGTTTCATCGTCCATTATTACAAATCCTGATTTTTTGGTCAGCAGTTTGTCGTACAGCTTTTGAGCCCTCTCTTTCACAGATTCAGCCTGTTTGATGCTTAGTTTTGGCTGCTTCTGCTTTCGATGAGTCTGCAGACCGATTCTCTTCTTGGCACGCATACCATTAGTCGCCGATGTATCTTTCTGTCAAGATTATAGGGTCAGCGGGACCCGGTTTTCTACCTCGTCTCGGGGAATATACGAAAGAGCACAATTGTTGATGCTTCCGTAATGCGTTTCGAACTGCTCCGATGCTCACACCTCCTTTCGTAGCCAGTTTTCTGATCGAAAGACCATTGATGATGTATCGTTTGTGCACAATCCGCTTTCTTTGCTCGTTAGAAAGACCACGCATTTTCAAACTTCCGTGTGAAAATTAAAAAAAAATGACAACATCAGTCTAATTTGGATGTAAACAACAGGACACAGCTAAAAGTTGGTTGAATACTGCACGCATTTTGAATGGACGGTCGATCATTAGAGTGTTTATAATTATTGGAACAGTCTGTATGGTGGTTCAAGACCCATTTTCCCTCTAAAAAGAGAGGCTCCCAAAGAGGGGCTACAAATGAAACAGAAATTCTAAAATTAGAATTATATTTGGCGTTTTTTTAAGGCAGGATTTTTTTTTGTAGTTTGAGACCCCGTTCTTCTCTGTAAGTTGGGCCTTTCATACAAATGAAACAGAAATTTTTGCATAACTCGAGAACTAATCAAGCAAATGGCACCAAATTTGCTAAGTAGAAGTTTTTGAAGGCTGGATTTTTTTCTATGGTGTTTTGTAGGCCTCTCCTTATATGAAATGCGAGAGGACTCTTATACAAATGGAACAGAAATTTCTGTATAACTCGAGAACTAATCAAGAAAACGGATCCAAATTTGGCACGTGGGTGTTTTTGAAGGCAAGAAATCTCAAGTATTTTTTCAAACAGTCGTATCTGATTTTGTAAACAAAGAGATAGTATTTAGTGAAGACATTCAATTTTCTTGTTACTGAGTGTATATTGATGTGTTGTGAGACGAGCGGTTACTGTTTTGTCTGAAAAGTGTTTGCTATTTTGCACTGCTGCGTACGTTGCTTTGGTTTTTAAGCTTCTGAAAGGGTCTGGTGGAAAAGGATTAATTTACTGGCGTGATAGTAGGATGGGTCAGATCAGTGTGATTTTGAAAGATGTGTTGAACTTTTAGAATCGTAGTTACATTAATGTTTGTGACTACTGCCTGCAAGAGGACAAATTTTGCATCCCCGATGATTATTCATCCATCGCATCGATTTGTATCCACCTGTTTACTCAAAATCTTACTGTTTTATTCCTGTCCAATATGAACTTCATAATAAGATGTCTTTAGTACTGTTGGTTGATGCAGCAATAAGTCACTCGCAGCAATAAGTCACTCTGGAAGTGTTAGAAAATAATGTACTGTGGTGTAAAGATGTAAATGTGTTATAATCCGGATTTGCAAGAGATCAAAATCAAAGTGGAATAAATCGTCAACATAGACAAACTTTTTTGTGGCACTTTCCATTTGATGGTGAGCCATTGGTCAAAAAGTTAACATATTTTTATTCAAAAAGATTTTTCGCTTTCTCGCAATATTTGGCCAATGCATTATATAGAATCGTTATAAAACAGGGGGTTAACCGTGTTTTGGGGTGTCTGAAAAAGTTTCCCTATTTTTCAACATGTCTTTCAAAAGAAAAATTGTAAATTTATGAATCCTAGAGGGTTTGAGCTGTTTAGTGGAATGCCTGTAACTAGAATTTAGAAGAAAAATAAGTATTTTATATTTAATGCCAACTACCTTTGCTTTTCTAAAACGCGTATTTCGTCTACAATGTGCAGACTTCTTCAGTGTCTCGTACTAATAACTCAACTCGAGTCGAGTTATTAGTACGAGACACTGAAGAAGCCTGCACATTGTAGACGAAATACGCGTATCAGAAAAGCAAAGGTAGTTGGCATTAAATGGAAAATACTAATTTTTCTTCTAATTTCTAGTTGTAAATTTATGCTTATTGGCAGCCAAATGCAAATTATGTAAACATTCATGTGAGTGGTTTCAGAAATTACGGAAATTTGGCTTTTTGAGGTGACGTGTTTTAATATTCTGGAGTGTGTCTCTGACGGAGTTTTCTCCCCTGTTAAAATAGTAATAAAAATCTCAGTCGTTGCGAATAAAAACAAACCCAAAAAAGGAGAGATTTCCTTTCCCATGTGCGCATCAATAAACAGAGTGCACGCAATAGATCGCTAGAATAACTATACAAGCCACAGTGGTACATGAGCGTCTTTCCATGCGTCAATTTTTGCCTGTTGCAGTGGCGGACTTGGTCCGTCCTATAAACTTTCCCCGCAGTGGGATGTTAGGCAAAAATTGACGTCCATGGTTCGAATACCACTGGATACATGAGTATCCAATTTTCCTTTCGCTCAATTTTCCTAAATAAAAAACATCTGTTCTTTTTCCAGCCGGCCGCACACTGACGGAACTTCCAACACTTTCTCTTCACATCTTTCATTCTAGCCAAAACATTAGTGTTCACTCTTGGTGCCTCATGGTGATGAGCGAATATCTCCTTCTACATCATAGTAATAAAATGGTTTTGAATGATTTGAAAAAAGCTTCATCAACAGACTTTGTAACATAAACAAATCAGCGACAGATTTCTTATGAATATAGATATAGGTTAGGTATAGGTTTTATTTATTTGCTATATAAGTTGATTTTATATAACCTTTATCTTCCCATTTTTCCGATTTGCCTCAGCGTGGTGGGCAATACATGTTTTCATGCTTGTCCACTCTTAATCCTTATAAGACAGTTGTTACTTCCTAACTAACTTTCTAACTAATCAAAATAAGAGTTATGAAGAAAGTCCCATACCAGCTTCCAGCGTGCAATCTATGGATTATTTAATTACTTATGCAAAGCATTGCAACGCAAATATGATACCCTATCAAATATTTTTATTAAGAAACACTACAACTTGTATTTTGAATCACTGAGCTAGGAGTTTAATGTGGCTGTATTCCCCATCGTGCCTACAAATTATTTTGAGAGGCCATCCTCAAACAATAATTTAGAAAACTCTGAAACTATTTTCTTCTTTACAGTCACTATGGTCATTCCAAGTACCATGTTTATCCTAAATCAGTTGAAGAAACTTTTTAATTTTTAAACATGAACAAGTAACTACTAATCATTATGATGGAAGGTTTGTGTTGAACTCACATAATAAAACTCTCCAATCTTTAAATGCTGCCACCAAGAATTTGTGAAAATTCTTGAAATTTCTCAATTTCAATCGATCAAATGTTCTATTATTCGCACAGAGCACTCTTCTTCGCGAAATTTCCAATATATTGAGATGAAACCGAAATTGACTATATGTTAAGGTAATGCAATGTTGTTTTTACGGTCCGAGAAATCTGATAGGTTCTCTTTCAACAACCGTACAAAGATATTTTTCTCATTTCAGAGAGCGAGTAATGGCGCTACAACCATAATATACGGCTTATGCTAAAGTTAGGGCTAAAGTTAATGCTTAACTCTCAATCGTTTGGAGAAACATGGAGCATCACTTAACTTCCTTAGACTCGATGCTCCCAACGACCATATAAATAATTTTTTGTTCTGAACACCAAACAGGGCATGCGGTTTAACTATTCCTTTCTTTTTCCTTTGATATCTACTGAAGGCTACGTGGGTTCCCCGTGTCTTCTTAAGGTAGATACCAAATCTTCCGTACCTCCAACGATTGCATGGACGTGCCGAATTTTGGGAGAAAAGTAAGGAACTTCAGGAATTCGAAATCGCTTGAGCTGGACCAATATTTTGAACTACCTTAGTTAAGGTGAAAGTCACTAGAGTGTAAACAAGGTCGCCATCATGGCCGTTGTTCATCACCACTTGATATTTTTAAAAGATACAATTTTATTATTAGAAACAACAAAGATACAAAATGCCAAACTTCATGCAATAAAGCTATCGGATAATGGTTTCGTCCAGGATATAGTTTAACAAAGCTTTCTTCAACACTCTTTTTAATGGATAAATCACACATATGGATACTTTTTATTGTTTCAAATTTGATTAAATTTTTTATGCATGCATTGAGTATTTGCTAATCATCATATCGTAAATGGCCTTTGTGTGATCCTGAAATCTCCTAATGAGTTTTAAAATAGTTATACCCAGCACTATCATGGCCAATTTATCGGAATCTGCTCGGTCCAAAGATTTATCACTTGATTGATTTGTGGGAATTCACCGAGATGCAAAAGCAGTGGGGGTGAATTTGCTTCATTAAAATCTGACGACGTCGTAAACATTAGCTGATCTTTATGAAAGCATCAAACTCAATTTTGACGAGTCCACAGTTGATAGAAGAAAGAAACAGCTTTTCTCCATCCATTTCATTCGATAAGCAATAAAATCTCTTATCTAATTGTCGCTTTTCAAGCTGAAGAAAATCGGTTTAATAACATCGTTCGTTCATTTTTCGTTCGTAGATTCGGCTGTAAATCTTGGACTTATCTCATCACATTATTGATCATCTGGAATGTCTTTTGGAGCTCGAAAAAATCACGCGCTATCCAATATATCGATTGGCAGCAGCAGATTTATGACTTGAAACTGCCATTTACGAAATGTTTATTTGCATGCCAGAGCCCGGGCAACGGTGGGTTGGATAGATGGACACATGTCATACTGATGGTCCCCCTGCTCGCACTTCATTGGCCAACTAGTGGACGAGGCCACATAGATCGATGCGTGATATCACATTCGGACACGTTTTGACCGCCAACCGCGCTGGTCCTGCTGCTGCCAAACCGATACGGGGTGGTCCATCTTGGAAATTAGCGACAACCATCCCGGCGGCGCGGCAGCGGTGGCATGCTGCGGCTGTCTCACGTTGGTTCCCGTTTCATGACCACTGGAGCTGGGCCACGCCTTCTTCGACACCTTTCTGTCCCATGGTGCCCTGTCTCGTTCTTTCCCACACTGTCGCATACTGACCGACCATCTATCTATTTCTGCGCTATAAACCTGAGTGCGCGCCATCGATGACTATTCCAATAACTCATCGAAAGTGCTATCCGATTAGGTTGGAATTACCTTGCCTCGCATCGCATCGAATAGCATCGCGATGTCGTCGCCGGTTGGGAAATCTGCCGTGGGTTCCATCGCGGGATCGGAAAGCCCATTGATCGGGACGGCAGCGAGCGGGGTAAACAAATTGCCATAATTAACTGCCACTCTATCCGGGCGGGTCGTTTATTAAAACTAACGATCCCGATGGCCAACTGAATTCAATCGATCGATCCAAAACCCGATGGAATAGGTTTCAGGATCTTGGCACGGATAAGTGGAGCCACCGCGGCTGCAGCTATGCTGAATAATAGGATTGGAATGACCATTTTCAGCGTAATATCTGCATTTACATTTCCGTTCTATCGTCGTCGTCGTCGCGCATGTTTGCCATGAAATTCGCGTGGCCGTGTGGTTAGTGGGTTCATTAATGCTCAAGTGAAGCCGAGTCAAAACAGTGCATTTTTCCCCTTTTGAGACCTAGTTGGAACCGGATGCCACTTCTGAGAGGTTTGAACCCGCATGAAATACAAGCACCACATTTATGCGGGGTAAAAGAAATCCAACTGAAAACGTCTACATTACCAACAAATTTGTGCAAATTACGTTCATTTGATTGCAATTAATTTATCGTACGTTTGGAAATTCATGTCACTCTATCGGTAATATGTTTTGTCTGTCAATAAAAATGACATCGCGTTCGCGAGATGCATAGCAAGTGGCACAACGTAACTCATTTTGTTACAGCACCACACAGAGATAGACAGCATTTGCAAATTGGAGCTAAAAGTGAATCAAACTACTACTCCAATGGCATTGGCGTAACTATTGGGGGTGCCTAGGGGGTCAGGCCCCCTCCAGAATTCTGTAGCCTCCGCCCCCAGGATTTTTCGCAAATATATTTCTAATTTGAAATGAAACACTATTCATAATCTCTACGTTTAAAGGTGCATTTTAGAATTCACGGTATTATTTTCTCTTGTATGAAAAATTAAGTATAGTACCCGACCAGAAGGAAACAACAAAATTATTTCAAGTTTTGTTATTCAGTTTCGCTGTTTTTATAACAGATGTTGATAGAACTTAGATCGTGGATAAGGTCATATACAGGGTGCGGCAGAAAATAATGCGAAAATGTTCAAACTTGAGTATTGGGTTATTTAGTGTAGCTAGTGACTAGTTTCTATCGAAAGTGTATTTGTTTATGTTTACTTGCAAGTGCTGCATCAACAAATTCTATTTGTTTTATTACAAATTCGTCAAAATGTTCGCGAAAGAAGTGATCACCAGTTTGTTGCTTGCCCAGAAGAAGCCGAAAGAGATTACCAAGGTGGTAGGGTGCCATTTGGCAACAGTTTACCGCATAAAATAGTCCCTGCAGGATGGTCCATGGCAGTGGAAGCCGGCAAGCCGATTTCCGCGCGTTGCACGCAAGCCGAACGTCCGTGCAAAAATTGCTCGCAACCCGGTGCGTTCCGTATGAAAACTTCTAAGGAAGCCAATATTTCGGAGAAATCCATGTGGGGAAACATTAAAGAAGACTTGAATGCATCTTCCAGAGTGCCAAAGTGAAACGCCACTTCCCAAGTAACACACAAAACATCATTATACAATTATTAATTATTGCATGTTCTATAAATGTTTTATAAATGTATTGCAAAACATGTCTAGTTAAGATCGGTCTGGATCTCTCGTATTCAATACATCAATCTGACTAACGATTGTGCTTAATACAATTTTCTCTCTGCTGGAAGTGATTTATACTTTATCATTGTTTTTGAAAACATTTTTCCATACATTTATAAAACATGAACAAGACAAGATTTAATGGGTAGTTCTAAATACCGTTGAATAAACATTAAACCATCCATGTTTTGAAAAACGTGTTCTTTTTTTCATAACTATGAATTTGTTGTACAAGTTTGTGGTTTCATTACCAACGGGAAGCATATCATAGATACTCAGCGCTTAGTTATCAACAATCGGAGTTGGCTTAGCATAGAAGCTACAAATCTTTCACGCCAAAGATCGGTGTTCGAATCCCATGGATGACGTTGCTATATTTTTGTATGAGAATGACTTTTTTTCCATTTTTTGTTTTATAAGGCTTTACTTTTTGCACTTTTTACGTCATATTAAAGTATGAAATAAAGTATTATACACTAATATTTATTACCTGTATTAGTCATTTAACAGTTCCTTCAACTTGTTTATTACAACCTGTGTTGCTTGGGTTGATTACGGACCAGGTCAAGGAACTACGAGTGACTCGTTCCAAGAGGGGGCTTTCCTTGTTGAAGAAGGAAAACATGATAATCCTGTTCTCCGACGAAAGGCTTTTCAGCATCGATGCTGTGGCCAACAGCCGCACGAACCGGTTCATTTCACCACAGAAAATGGAGAACGTTCCGAAAAAAGTAAAATTCAAATTTGAAACCAAACATCCGGCTGGTGTCATGAAGTTTGGCTTGGTGGCGTCCAACGGTTTGAAAATGCCGCCCGCTTTCATTGATGCTGGAGTTACAATCAAAACCGAAGTGCGTATCGGCATTTTTAAGGATCAAGTGCTTCCCTGGGTGAAGGCCAACTTCTCCGAAGACCAAAACGTTGTCCTACAGTAGGATGGAGCGCCGTGTCACACGTCCAATCGAACCCAACAATGGTTGAACGATAACATGAAGTTTTAGCCGAAGGATTTGTGGCCCCCTAGCAGTCCAGATCTTAATCCGTTGGATTATTCGATTTAGGCATATGTTGAAGCACCAGCCTGCAAAACATCACACCCTAGTGTGAAAACCCTGAAGGCAACCATAACACGCACATGGCAGTCAATGTCGGAGGACTACGTCCGAAAGGCATGCTCTGGCTTCCGGCTTCGGCTCGAAAATTTTATTAATAAAAATGGAGCACACATTGCATAAATTTGTTAAAAAGGATTTTATAAAGATAACTGCATTCGAAAATGTTGATATAAATTAGTTGAAAATGGGATTTGAAAGAAATAGAACCAATTTTCGCATTATTTTCTGCCGCACCCTGTATACTTGCGGGAAATTTTACATCTCTTATAAAATACGAAGACAAAATACCTAATATTTCAAATGGTGCTCACGCGGTTGACATATGCTTGTGTGACCAATTCGGTCTAGTAATGGGGAATATTGGGAAAGCGTTCAGCTTTGACAAAGAAGCTGCCATGTAGCTGCACCGAAGAAAAACAACAATACAATTCAATACGTACCCTACTCACAATGAGTTATACTTTTAAACACCCGGCAAACTAATAAAAATTCTCGACGCACACGCTTGACAACAAAACAGATAACAAACGTTATTTGCATGAGTGTGGTGCGACTGCCAAATTATCAATGGGACTCATATGCGTAGAATTGTTCAATTTATTCCATATTTCTCGGCATAACAGTCCCACCAATAATGTTTCGTAAAAAGCAACATAAATTGAATCTAAAACGAAACAAAAAATAGGATTCTTCGGAAATGTTAGTTTCCAACTAGAGCTTCCATCCCGGGATGTCCCGGGATGAAAAATCCCGCGATTCCTTCATTTCTCTGGATTCCTCGATCCCGGGAAGTATTTTAACTTATCCCGGGATCCCGATACCAAAACTGTAAAAATATTTCTACATTAATCATTGGTATATGGAGAGAATGAATGAGAAAAAGAAAGAATGATTCATTTTCTTACTGGCAAGGAATTGTATTGGGTATCTTAAAAAAACCTACGTTTTTGCAAGTTTGAGTTACATAATGAAACAAATATCTATTGCATTTACCCAACATTACAAGTTGAAGCAAACAATATTTATGGCTGATGTAAATCACAAATATTTGTGTGTTATCAGTGGTGTAACTTAGTAGTTTAGTACAGTGACCGGCAAAAATAAAAATCCACCTATGAGTACTGCAAAAAACTGCACAAAACTTATATCTTTTTCTAAATGGTTGGTTATCTTTCCCACGTGTGTCAAAGACAAATATCAAGAGTATTTTTAACGTCATTGTATTGGTAGTATTTATTATAGAATTCAAGATACATAACAAATTACAGAAACATTGTATTCTAAGGTATGACAAAAATAAAAGTACACTTCAAGTGAGAAAGAAAAACAAATTAAATCAAATAATTTCCATCAGTTAATAATCAATATGACCACCCTTTAGCTTGGATTACCAGTTGCAGCCGTTTTCGGCATACTTTCCACCAAGTTTTAGGTGTCGACGGTCCAAATCATTCCAGGCCTTTTCCAACGCTGAAAATAAGTCTGTTTGTTGGTTACTCCAGTTTTCTCGACCTTATTGTCCAAGATTGCCCATGAATTCTCTATCGGGTTTAAATCAGGACTCTGAGGCAGCCATTCAAGGTTTAATGCGGTTAGAACGGAAGAAACCAAGTGTTTTCTTTGCCGTGATAGCTTTGGGTCGTTATCTTGTTGGAAGGTGTAATTGCTTTCCAACCCCATCTTTACAGCAACGACTCCTCGAGATTTTCGCACAAATATCAATATACCCATCTGCAGTCATAATACCATGAACTAAGGCCAGATTTCCAATGCCAGAACCACGAAAAACAACCTACACCATAATGTCGCCTCCACCATGTTTCATCGATGATTGAGATGTCTGTCACTGCAGTCCCTCATGGCTCTTCACACACTCTAAGACGTCGTTTTTTGTTGAATAACTCGAACTTTGATTCATCGGACCATACAATGTGCTTCAGAGTCTATCAGCTTATTTATGTGATTTCTTGCAAATGCTAATCGTTTTTCTTATTTACCACGCTGATAAACGGTCTCTTCCTTGCAAAATAGCTCCGCATTCCATGTTCAGCAATCCGTCGTCGAGTTGTTCGATCCGAAATCGGTAGATCCAGCTTCTCTTTCACTTCTCGGATCGTAATGGATGGTTTCTTTTTGATTTCGTGGATTATCCAGCGCATCGGCTCGTGAAGTCAGACTTCCGCTTACGCCCTTTCCGGCCCGATCAGCAACGCTTCCATGCATTTGTTGCTTCAAAATATGTTCTGAACAGCACCACGACTTACTCCATATTTTTCGGCGATTTTCCGCTGAGACTGGTTATTGTTGCAGTCACGGACGATTAAATTACGAACTTGCAACGAGATTTTCTTTCCTCCCATGTTTTAATTTTTACTTGAAAACAACACGTCAGACTTTTCAGGTTTTTGTAGAGATTTATAATGCATGTAAACATAGAAATGTCAACGCATTCAAAAATGAGGGTACGCCAATGGGATACAGCGTGCAAAATATTTACTAACGGTGGATTTTATTTTTGTCCTACCTGAATTCGTTGATTTTAATCGTATTTATTAGTAATTCACTGAATTTGAGTTAAGTGCCGAAAAAAACAACCCAATTTAAAGAAATAATAGTTGAAGAAAGGAATCACCAATAATAGGAAAGGATTTGCCGCGAAGAAAAAAAGTTAGAGCTATTTAACTTTTACATGACGTGGTGGATTTTTAAATATGCCGGTCACTGTATTTATTTCGGCTCTGACCGTTTCAGGTTGAAGATTTATGGATATCGTTCTTAATATGGAGTTCAGCTATCAGTTTTCCCGAAAAGGGATTTCACTTTTTTGTGTATTTGAGTAGTATGTAGAAAAGTATGAGTGAGTTTCAACGCCCGTGTATGTTTAAAAAAAAATATTAACAACAATTTCATCGAAACTTTTAGAATGTTCACTTGGATTTAATATTCATGTGTTATTGGAGGGTTTTTGACGTAGAACAACATTTTTTACATTTTTTTGGGGTACAATTTAAAAAAAATAGAATTGCGACTGTTATGAAAAGCGGTCAGCCTTAGAACGTTAATATCTCAGTCGTTTCAGTATTTTCAAAATATTTGTCCCTATTGATCGGAAATATTTTTTGCGTCCATTTAAATATTAGAAATGATTGATTTACAATCGAAAATAACGCGAATATAAGGTGATGTCTGATAATTTCTGCAGAGTAAATCTACTAAATGCCAAGTATTTTCCTATCACAGACTTCAAATGTAAGTAAGGGAAATCGAATATGCAGCAGTGAATGGTATAAAAGGGGTACACCTTCGTCAAATGCTTTATTTGCTCGGCAGCCTTGGAACTGTTCAGAGCCAGCAATGAGCCAGTATTGAATTGACAGCTGGCGGTGACAAGTACCCTGGAAGGTGCTCGGGCGAGCAACCATTGGCCAGGTAGCTGATGGCTCTATCGCCTTTGACTAGGCATCCGTTGCTAGGCAGCCATTGGTTATGCAGTCAGTTAACCAAGCCAGTGATGAATTTGTAGCCAGCCTGTTGGCGCAACCACGAGTGAAATAAGTGTGATCTAGTCGTCGGCCATCTTAAGAGCGGTTGAGTGGTATCAACGGTATAAGCTAGCCACCATTATCATTGCTAATGTGTGCAAAAAGTGCATTAACAGGCATGGAAAGTTACTAGTAATTAGCAGATAATTTGTTTCAATTATCTGCTAACAACTCTTGCAAATATGACAGGCCCAAAAAAAATCAATCAAACATGGACCATTTATAATCCGTTCTATTAAAGACTACCAATTTGATTCTAAAGAGTTTGAGTCAGCGGTGGCTAAACAAGTTGCACCCTTCCTTTCGTCGCACACCTTAAAACTTTTGTATAATTTCAAACATGACACGGAAATTTATACGATCTCTATATTATTCCGAAGCACAAATATAAAACAAGTTTTTGCCAAGAGCATTATGCCAAATGGACTTTTTGCAAATGACGACCGTCCCAAAATATTGAAACAAATGTTTTACAACATTCGTTGCACATGGCTACGAAGTTCTCAGTAGGTTTTTGCTGAAATAATCCTCGGAATTCTCCTTCAGAGTAATTGAACTCTCTTTAGAAGTTTAGCTCGATATTACTTATAAATTTCCATTGCGTTTTTTCATAAAATTCTACTACTAATTCTCCATCATGGGGTTCGAACAATCATCCAAAAAACTCATCCTCTGATGGTTTACATACATTAGATTCTGGTCTATTCTCCGCCTCGGATGAGTTGAGACGCCTCAAGAGAATCGAGTAAGGTGACTTCAGTTACATCGTTTGAGTCCATTCTCTATTTGATCAACACGGAATAATACGAGGTATATATTTACCACACTCGATTCTTGAAAGGTATCTTGACTCACCGAGGCACAGTGGCACAATTCTGAAAAAAGACGGTCGAAAACATTTTCACCCTTTTGTAATCATTTTTGTCGACTAGGAGCCTTAAGAAGAGTTGCTCAAAATATTGTACGCATCTTTTGAAAAAAACACGCCCTGCCGCTCTCCTCAGGGCTTAACTACACTTTCAAATTCTAACATTTTCCAGATACGAGATAGCGGGTTGCTGTCTTCGACAAAGTTGTAGGTAATTTTAAGAAAAGTTGCTGAAGACATTAAGTTTTCTTTCAGCACGTCCTTAGAACTGGTTTTTTGAGATAATTAGTATTTTGCACAAATTTGACGATTTCAATATAGGGTATGTGTCCCTTGACTCAGCCTAGTATGCAACAATCGAATACATTTTTTATCATAACTCATTAAGTTTTTCAGCTGGAAGCAAATTTTAACTTGCTATACACTTGCTAAGATATGTTTAATCAGCCATCTGGTAGTATGTATCACGAAAAGTTACACAACTTATTTTATAAAGTCAGAAACGTTCGAGGGATATGGATGTGATGTCGGTCTGTAGGCATCAAATTGGGTCTATTCATGGATGCAAGTTCGTCCCATTCGATAGATTTGTCATTGAATGTTGGCTATGTACGCTTTTTGCCGATTTTCTGATTCAAGACGTTGCCAGCTGTATTCGCTCTATCCAACAAACAATTTTACTAACAATGAAACTATACTTAAACTGCTAAGAAACACTTAAGTGATTTTAACATATGATTTAGCGGCCATTCGGCAATCAAAACACTATAATTCGCTCTACACAGATTTTGTTACTTTAGTTTGTGTTAAGATGAGCCATATGAAAAACATTCAACTAAAATTCAGACATTTGTATTGTAAATGTTACCAATAACAACATTTTAACTACGCTTTCCATAAGACAGGCCATAATTGGGAACCTTGAAAAAATATGTCCCTAACATTGGGTCTATGGTTTTCATGTTAAATAATTGTTATTTTACCTATGTGACCTGTTAGTTTATAACGTGTGACTATTTTCTGTACATCTTGGCTGCATTATTCGGTTTATATGTTCAATTTCGGCAAATTTAGATCATTCGAAGAGCGTATAGATAATCTGTTCAGCTTAACCAGTAAAGCTATGGTGTCTGAAAAGTTTAAGGAAATCGAAAATTACGCGAAAGTGAACAGTTATAAATTCATTAATTATGTTTCAATTGCTTTGAAATAGATCGGTCATCCTGATATCAACATGATTTTGTTGATTATCGCCGAAATAATAGCATATTTGATACATAGGCCGAATCAAGGAGCTAGGCTAACATTACATCCCGTTACCCTATGCTAAGAAATTGTAGAAATTATTAAAATACACACTTTTGCTGAACACACCAATGCTCTTTGATGACCATATTTTGATTATAGTGATTGAGTGTCTGTGTGACGTCATAATTAACCGCCTCAAACAGGGGTGGGCGGGTTCTTGCTGAGGTCTTAAACAAATTGTATTTCGTAGGATTATCTTATGAACAAGTATTCCTGAAATTTTTAGCGTTGGGTACTGAAGGGTACCTAATAAAACGTCAGTTTGAAATAGTACAGGTTATAAGCCAATTAGTGTTCCAAATGTGACGTAATGTTCAACAAACTAAAAAAAAATATATGCGGGTCCTGGCAGTGTCTCAAATTAATTGTACTTGGCTTTGGGGACGACCCCGGCGTAGTGGTTAACATCCATACCTCTCACGCCAAAGTCAGGAGTTCGAATCTCACCTCCGCACAGGTTACAAAAACACCCTAAAGGTATTTGAGTGACTACGACGGGAGATGTACCAGCCCAGGGCTGAAAATATCGATAATAAAGGAATAAAAAAAGAAAAAAAAGAAGAAAATTGTACTTGGAAGAGTGTCTCATGAAGTAGTAACCCTACAATTTCTCGGAACATATTGAAATCGTCAAATTTGTGCAAAGTACTAATTATCTCAAAAAACCAGTTTTAAGGACGTGCTGAAAGAAAACTGTTTGTATCTCTTTAACGTTAGGCTCTAGAAACTTAATGTCTTCAGCAACTTTTCTTAAAACTACCTACAACTTTGTCGAAGACAACAACCCGTTATCTCGTATCTGGAAAAATTCAAAATTGGAAAGTGTAGCTAAGCCGCTACGAAAGATTAGGCGTGTTTTTTCAAAAGATGCGTAATAATATTTTGAGTAACTCTTCTAAAGACATCTAGTCGATAAAATGATTACGAGAGGGTGAAAATGTTTTTGACCGTCTTTTTTCAGAATTGTGCCACTGTGCGAGGGGCAAAATGGATCTAATTATTCGATTAAACCTGTTTTGATTCATCAATATAAATAACCTGACCCCAAACTTTACGCTACCTTCGTCGCTCTTTTTGCAATATTCCTATAAACGAAAAAAAATACTTCGAGCAGGCCCCTGTAAAGGCCCCCTCCAGACTAATTGTCTAGCTCCGCCAATGTCCAATGGGCTATTTCTTAACCATCAATTCGTGGCACAGCCGGCGTAAATAGATTTCGTTGTCTTCGTAACCGTAACAGCTGCCGTTCGATGATAAAACAATATTCAATCGAACGTCGCGTTAACTCGATGATGCAAGGAGCTCAAGCTGCCAATAGGGTTCCATGCCAACAAATGGCTCCGAAAAGGCACCCAAGCGCAAATGACAAAGCGTCTAGCTGACGACGCGTTGAAAACTTCTCGGCGGTTCAGTACAATTTGGACGGGCAATTGGTATAATTGTAGCACGTGATGGCTGCCGTGTTGCCTTCGCCGTCGATGTTGGGAATAAATTGCACGAATTTGGTGTGACCGTGTTTCCCACCGTTGCGTTGTGCAACACAGCGATTTAGGGAGATCTGGTGCAACTTCGTTTCGTCCTGCCCGGGGGGCTCAACTTAAGCTGTGATCAATTTGATCGAGTTTCATCCATGAAAGCAAAATTTCAAATGAACGAAAGAGGATTCCACGATCCGAAATTGTCATATGAGCAGCGAGCAATTCGAATAATCACACCTTTTTCCGATGGAGACACGCGCTACACGCGTTTGCCCGGGAATTTGCCATCTGATAAGACTGTCTTAATTAATCGCATACATGAAGGCGGCAGCATGCAGTTGGGTTGCGATAGCATCGATATCTTCATAAAGTCATTCCAAGCCTGGTCGCAGCGGGTTAATCGGTTTGCATTCGTGACTTGGAAGGTGCCTTGTTACTGTTGTGGATGGTGACACGCTGGGGGAAGGGTTTGGCGAAATAGACTCTTAACAACATACAAATGGCTCTATTGCTGGCGCGAAACCGACGGAACAGACAGTTCTCTTATTCTCTCCTCAGCCAAGCCCTATTGCAGGGGTCTCTGTTTTGTGTTGCATTGCTGGTGACACCTCTGAGACCTCGGACCTCGAGCGGCTGAGAATGCCGGCTGGATTGCATTTGCATACAATTATTTATTATTCATAGTACTCGATGGTCTGGAATTGATTGAAAAAAGGTAAATATGTTAATATCTCGGCAGATTGTTTGTGGGATTTTGATAGAATCAGGGATTTATATCATTTGTGATTGAGCTACGAAATCGATACAGCGCTGAACGGTTGACAATGATTTCTTAATTTGACTCGGAGCTGTTCTGATCTAGGTTGCAGCTGCATGGGAAAATTTCCAACGAAACCACAACTGATCGAAACAATTAGCTTACACTTTTTTGAAGCACCGATCGATGGCACACATTTTGGCGTGGCACGGCGGAACGATCAATCGTTCCCAGCTCGCCAGATCCGGATTTTCCACTTGGCTGGACATTTGGCAATTCGGTTGCACGAGTGAGCAAGTTTAGTTTTCTGGGTGGCATTGTCGGATCGCAACAAAGTGATGTGTGAAATTGCCACGAAAA
Organism: Aedes japonicus; assembly: GCA_034211315.2. Classification (NCBI taxonomy): domain Eukaryota; kingdom Metazoa; phylum Arthropoda; class Insecta; order Diptera; family Culicidae; genus Aedes; species Aedes japonicus. The sequence continues at coordinate 74,300 of JASCZW010006129.1, read as the reverse complement.
TTAAACTGTAGGAAGTTTTCGTATTGGTTCAAATCAATTGGGCTGTGCGGAACAAAGGTAAGCTTTTGGTCATAATGGTAGTACTGACAATACTGCCTGCGCTAAAAATCCTGAAGCTGCTATGAAGATTCTACAAGAAGCAGGCATTCAACACTTTCCGATTGGCTTCCATCATCCAACAAGTGTAATCGGGAATCTGGAAGACAAGCAAAAGATCGCTGAAGACGTCACCAGGAAGACACCTAACACGAATGAGAAAACAAGAAGAATCAAATAGTAAAACATGATCAAAGTGAATAATAGTAAAGTAAAAATTTATTGTCACTTCTTTCTTGAAGGACGCGTATAATTCATAAGAGATCTATAATAAATTAAAATAAGAAAAGATGGCCATGCAGAACAACGTTTTTTTATATTAATGACCATTTGATTAATACACAGGAAAAAAAATAAATTTCCCCTTGTTTAATTCCAAGCCAAAGAAGGCGTAAACAACGAAATTGCTTGCAATATTTCATGCACCATACAACAATGTTTGAAATCTTTTATGCAACAGGGTAGATTCAGGCGTTAACTGGCTTAAATTTACATGAAAAATCCCATTATTTACAGCCAAATCTAGCATTCCATTTATGTGCATATTTTCAATTCCATATCTACATATTTTAAATTTCTCTTCCATTTTTATTTTCAATTTTGTTTCTAATTAGGGTTTTATTTTCAATACCGATTCCATTTGCAATTCAACTTTCAATTTCATTTCCAATTTAATTTACAATTCAATTTTCAGGTCCATTTTTAAAAACATTAACAATTTTATCTTCAATGCAATTCACAATTCTATTTTAAACTCCATGTCTGATTATCTTTACGTTACGATCCCATTTTTTCCTATTTAATTTTGCTTATTTAAATTCTCTAATTAGATTTTTCCAATGTCATTACTCCTGTTTATTGCTCTAGTTCAGTTTCTCTCATCCCATTTCTTTAGTATAATTTTTCTTACTAAATTCTTTCAATGCCATTTATCCAATCTTATTACCAATTCGGTTTTTTCAAACCATTTATTTTGCAATTTATTTCTCTCGATTAAATTTCCCGATTACATTTCCACGATTAAAATTTTACTATTAAATTTTTCTCGATAAAATTCACTCGATTAAATCTACTCGATTAAATTTCCTCAACTAAATTTCCTCGAATAAATTTCCTCAATTAAATTGCTCAATTAAATTTCCTCGACTGAATTTTCACGATTCAATTTCCTCGATTAAATTTTCTTGATTAAATTTCCTCGATTAAATATCCCCCGATTAAATTTACTCGATAAAATTTCATCGATAAAATTTCCCCGACTGAATTTCCTCCGTAAAATTTCAGTTTTAATGCCTGTTTCGATTCCTGTTTCAATTCTAGTTTCAATTCTGGTTTCAATTCCAGTTTCAAATTCATGTTTCCAATTCCTGTTTCAATTCCAGTTTCGAATTCCAGTTTCAATTCCGAGTTTCATTTCCAGTTTTCAATTTCATTTCTAATTTCTAATTTCTTTTCTCAATTTTAATTTTCATTTAATATTTCATTCAATTTATTTTCAATTTATTTTCAATTTAATTTTCAATATAATTTGTATTTCATTTTCAATTTAATTGTATCAATTTAATTTTCAATTTATTTTAAATTTCATTTTCAATTTACATTTTCATTCATTTTCACTCATTTTCAATATCATTTTCGATTTCATTTTCAATTTATTTTCAATTTCATTTTTAATTTCACATTAATTTATTTTCAATTTCATTTTTAATTTCATTTTCAATTTCATTTTCAATTTCATTTTCAATTTCATTTGCAATTTCATTTTCAATTTCATTTTACAATTTCATTTTCAATTTCATTTTCAATTTCATTTGCACTTCATTTGCAATTTCATTTGTCAATTTCATTTGCAATTTCATTTGCAATTTCATTTGCAATTTCATTTGCAATTTCATTTGTAATTTCATTTGCAATTTCATTTGCAATTTCATTTGCAATTTCATTTGCAATTTCATTTTGCAATTTACATTTGCAATTCCACTAATTGCAATTTCAATTTCTCAATTTAATTTCAGTATTGCATTTCATTTGCAATTTGATTTGCAATTTCATTTGCAATTTACATTTGCACTCATTTACATCGTTACATTTGCAATTTCATTTGCAATTTCATTTGCACTCCATTTGCAATTTCATTCAATTTCATTTGTACATTTCATTTGTAATTTCATTTGCAATTTCATTTGCATTTCATTTGTACTTCATTTGCAATTTCATTTGCAATTTCATTTGCAATTTCATTTGCAATTTCATTTGCAATTTCATTTGTAATTTCATTTGTAATTTCATTTTGCAATTTCATTTGTAATTTCATTTGCAATTTCATTTGTAATTTCATTTGCAATTTCATTTGTACTCATTTGCAATTTCATTTGCAATTTTATTTGCAATTTCATTTGTACTCATTTGCAATTTCATTTGCAATTTCATTTGCAATTTCATTTGCAATTTCATTTGCAATTTCATTTGCAATTTCATTTGCAATTTCATTTGCAATTTCATTTGTACTCATTGCAATTTCATTTGCAATTTCATTTGCAATTTCATTTGTAATTTCATTTGCAATTTCATTTGTAATTTCATTTGCAATTTCATTTGTAATTTCATTTGTAATTTCATTTGCAATTTCATTTGTAATTTCATTTCTATTTCATTTGCAATTTCATTTGCAATTTCATTTGCAATTTCATTTTGCAATTTCATTTTGTAATTTCATTTGCAATTTCATTTGCAATTTCATTTGTAATTTCATTTGCAATTTCATTTGCAATTTCATCTTGCAATTTCATTTACCATTTGCACTCTTGCAATTTCATTTGCACATTTCATTTGCAATTTCATTTGCACTCATTTCAATTTGCACATTTCATTTGCAATTATCATTTGCAATTTCATTTTGCAATTTCATTTGCGACTCCATTTGTAATTTCATTTGCAATTTCATTTTGCAATTTCATTTGCAATTTCATTTTGCAATTTCATTTGCAATTTCATTTGCAATTTCATTTGTAATTTCATTTGTACATTTCATTTGCTAATTTCATTTGCTTATTTGTACTTATTTGCAATTTCATTTCATTGTAATTTCATTTTGCACATTTCATTTGCAATTTCATTTGTACTTCAATTTGCATTTGCAATTATCTGTAATTTCATTTAGCAATTTCATTTGCAATTTCATTTAGTAATTTCATTGTACTTCATTTGCAATTTCATTTGTAATTTCATTTGCTACTCATTTGCAATTTCATTTGTACTCTATTTGTCATTTGTAATTTCATTTGTAATTTCATTTGCAATTTCATTTGCAATTTCATTTGCAATTTCATTTGCAATTTCATTTGCAATTTCATTTGCAATTTCATTTGCAATTTCATTTGCAATTTCATTTGCAATTTCATTTGCAATTTCATTTGCAATTTCATTTGCAATTTCATTTGCAATTTCATTTGCAATTTCATTTGCAATTATTTGCAATTTCATTTGCAATTTCATTTGCAATTTCATTTGCATTCATTTTCAATTTCATTTGCATCATTTGCAATTTCATTTGCAATTTCATTTGCAATTTCATTTGCAATTTCATTTGCAATTTCATTTGTAATTTCATTTGCAATTTCATTTGCAATTTCATTTGCAATTTCATTTGCAATTTATCAATTTCATTTGCACTATTTGCAATTTCATTTGCAATTTCATTTGCAATTTCATTTAATTTCATTTGCACCTTCATTTGCAATTTCATTTGCACCATTTCACTCGCAATTTCGCATTGCACCATTTGCACTCTGCACATCTCACTCATTTGCAATTTCATTTGTAATTTCATTTGCAATTTCATTTGCAATTTCATTTGCAATTTCATTTGCAATTTCATTTGCAATTTCATTTGTAATTTCATTTGCAATTTCATTTTGCAATTTCATTTGCAATTTCATTTGTACTTCATTTGCAATTTCATTTGCAATTTCATTTGTAATTTCATTTGCAATTTCATTTGCAATTTCATTTGCAATTTCATTTGCCTCATTTGGCAATTTCATTTGTAATTTCATTTGCAATTTCATTTTGCAATTTCATTTGCAATTTCATTTGCAATTTCATTTGCACTATTTGCAATTTCATTTGCAATTTCATTTGCAATTTCATTTGCAATTTCATTTGCAATTTCATTTGCAATTTCATTTGCAATTTCATTTGCAATTTCATTTGTCTTTGCAATTTCATTTGCAATTTCATTTTGCAATTTCATTTGCAATTTCATTTGCAATTTCATTTGCAATTTCATTTGACAATTTCATTTGGCAATTTCATTTGTACATTTCATTTGCAATTTCATTTGCAATTTCATTTGCAATTTCATTTTGCAATTTCATTTGCAATTTCATTTTGCAATTTCATCTTGCAATTTCATTTTGCAATTTCATTTGCAATTTCATTTGCAATTTCATTTGCAATTTCATCTTTGCAATTTCATTTGCAATTTCATTTTGCAATTTCATTTGCAATTTCATTTGCAATTTCATTTGCAATTTCATTTATGCAATTTCATTTGCAATTTCATTTGCAATTTCATTTTCACTCAATTTCATTTTGCAATTTCATTTGCAATTTCATTTGCAATTTCATTGTACAATTTCATTTTGCAATTTCATTTGCAATTTCACTTTGCAATTTCATTTGCAATTTCATTTGCAATTTCATTTGCAATTTCATTTGCAATTTCATTGCAATTTCATTTGCAATTTCATTTTGCCAATTTCATTTGCAATTTCATTTGCAATTTCATTTGCAATTTCATTTGCAATTTCATTTGCAATTTCATTTGCAATTTCATTTGTAATTTCATTTGGCAATTTCATTTGCAATTTCATTTGCAATTTCATTTGCAATTTCATTTGCAATTTTCATTTGCAATTTCATTTGCAATTTCATTTGCAATTTCATTTGCAATTTCATTTGCAATTTCATTTGCAATTTCATTTGCAATTTCATTTGTAATTTCATTTGCAATTTCATTTGCAATTTCATTTGCAATTTCATTTGTACTTTCATTTGCAATTTCATTTGCAATTTCATTTTGCAATTTCATTTGCAATTTCATTTGTAATTTCATTTTGCAATTTTCATTTGCAATTTCATTTGCAATTTCATTTGCAATTTCATTTTGCAATTTCATTTGCAATTTCATTTGCAATTTCATTTGCAATTTCATTTGGCAATTTCATTTGCAATTTCATTTTGCAATTTCATTTGCAATTTCATTTGCAATTTCATTTGCAATTTCATTTGCAATTTCATTTGCAATTTCATTTGCAATTTCATTTTCACGCAATTATTTGCACTTCATTTGCAATTTCATTTGCATTTCATTTGCAATTTCATTTCACAATTTCATTTGCAATTTCCATTTGGCAATTTCATTCTGCAATTTCATTTGCAATTTCATTTGCAATTTCACATTTGCACATTTCATTTGCATTTATGTTCATTTGCAATTTCATTTCAATTCATTTGCAATTTCATTTGTATCTCATTTGCAATTTCATTTGCAATTTCATTTGCAATTTCATTTGCAATTTCATTTGTAATTTCATTTGCAATTTCATTTGCAATTTCATTTGCATTTCATTTGTAATTTCATTTGTAATTTCATTTGCAATTTCATTTGCAATTTCATTTGCAATTTCATTTGCCAATTTCATTTGCAATTTCATTGCAATTTCATTTGCAATTTCATTTGCAATTTCATTTGTAATTTCATTTGCAATTTCATTTGCAATTTCATTTGCAATTTCATTTGCAATTTCATTTGCAATTTCATTTGCAATTTCATTTGCAATTTCATTTGCAATTTCATTTGCAATTTCATTTGCAATTTCATTTGTAATTTCATTTTGCAATTTCATTTGCAATTTCATTTGCAATTTCATTTGCAATTTCATTTGCAATTTCATTTGTACCATTTTGCAATTTCTATCAATTTTCATTTTGCAATTTCATTTGCAATTTTCATTTGCAATTTCATTTGCAATTTCATTTGCAATTTCATTTGCAATTTCATTTGCATCATTTGCACTTATCGGCACTTTCACTTGCAATTTCATTTGCAATTTCATTTGGCAATTTCATTTGCAATTTCATTTTGCAATTTCACTTTGCAATTTCATTTAATTTCATTTGCATCATTTTACCATTTCATGTTTGCAATTTTTTGCAATTTCATTTGCAATTTCATTTGCAATTTCATTTGCAATTTCATTTGCATCATTTGCATCATTTTCAGCTTCATTCTCAATTTAAATCTCAATTTCGTTTCAAATTTTATTCTGAAGTGAATTTTCAATCTTATTCTCAATAGAATCCTCACTTGAATTCTCAATTTCATTCTCAATATAATTCTTAATATAATTCTAACTAAGTCTCTATCGAATTCTCAATTGAATTCTCAATTGAGCGCTAAATTGAATATCCAATTTCTTTTTCAATTTCATTTTGAATTCCAATTCTAATGCTCCAAGTTCGTTTCTCCAATTTAATTCATGCAAACCCACGTCTTGAATTTTATTTCCAATTCTTTTTCTCTTCTTCCGTTTTTTCCAGTTCCATTTCTCTCATTCCATTTCTTTATTTCTATGATATCATTTCTACCCTCATTTTCTTCTTGTTCCATTCAACCTAGTTCCTTTCTCCAATTTCATATCTCTAATTCCATATTCACATATCTCTAATTCCATCTCCAGTTTTATCTGTCCAATTTCATTTCTCCTTTTCAATTTTTCCTATTCCATATATTCTATTCCTTTACACCAATTTTTTTTCTTCAATTCTATTCATTCATACTCGGAATTCCACTTCCGTTATGCCATTTCTTGTATCACGTTCTTCCACAGTCGTCTCTCCAGTGAAATTGCGCCAGTCTCATTTCTTCAATAATATGTTTTCAAATTCGTTTGCAAATTCAATTTAAACAATCCTACTTCTCCAAATCCTTTCCTCAAATTCGGTTTCATCAATTTTATTTCTCCAATTCAAGTTATCTTATCCAATTTCTCCATATCTCTTTCTTCAGCTTCATTTCCATTTCAATTTCCCTACTTCCGTTTCTCCTATTTTATTTTCCATATACCATTTCTTAAATTCCATGTCTTTTGTTCTACTTCATCATGTTTTTTTCTATATTCACTTCTTTAAATTCTATTTCTCCAATTCAACTTCCCAATTTTCAGCTCTTCAGTTCCATTTCTCCAAATTCGTTTTTAATTCTCTTTCTCCAAGCTCATTCCACCAATTCCATTTCTCTGCATCCATTTGTTTAAATTTCGTTTCTGATTTCATTTATCCTTTTCCAACTTTTTTTGTGTAATGTGCTCAATTCCAGGTCTGAAATTCCATTTTATCAAATCTATTTTTTTCAATTGTATCACATTTTTCGAAATGTTTTTCTACAGTAACATTTCTTCAATTTCATTTTAACAATTCCATTTTTTTTAACTATATTTTTCTAAATTCGTTTTTCCGTTTCCATTTCTCCCGACCGATTTCTTTCAATTCTTTTTCTGCAAATCCATTTCTGAGAGTTTTATTTATCTAGGTTAATTTCTTCTATTCTAGTTGGTCCTAACATATATTTTTTCTTGTTTCTTCAATTCAATTTTACCAATTTTATTGCTCCAATTCAATGACTCCAAATCTATTTCTTTAATTGCATTTCTTCGATTACATTTCTCCAATTACATTTCTCAAATTTCATTTCTTTTATTATGCTTCATCAATTTAACATTCAATTCCATTTCTTCAAATTTCTTTTCTACAATTCTATCTCCAATTTCATACCTTCAATTCGATTTATCCAATTTCATTTTATTATTAATTTCAAAATTTCCATTTCTCGAAATCCATTCCAACAATTAATGGAATTTGAGAAATAGAATTAGAGGGATGTATCCATGTTTTCAATTTTTTCCTATTTCCAAGTCCTGGATCGTTTGGGACGCTTCTTAATGACCCTTGGGTATAGTTTTATATCATGATCCAAATTTCATTCACAGATCACCATTTCTAGTGATTAAGGGGAAAAATGGAACTATCGAACCAACAAAGAGTTGGACAAACGGTCGAAAGACAAACCGTCGAATGACGAATCGCCACAGGTAGGACACGTAGTCCATTCCCTTACGTTTGCCGTTAGGGAAACTTTCGCCATTCGTTCAGCTTTGTGCCCATCACAGTGTGCTCAACAGATGTCAGAACGTATTCTGTTTTAGCAAATATTTCCAAATAAGGGAGTTAAATATTTAGAAATACTTTTTTGTGAATCTCTTTTTACAATTAAACATCTACAACTTCTTTTCATACATAATTAGCAACTCTTGTATCTTCGAAATGTGCGTCGTGCTATGCCCGTAAAAGACATTCTTTTAAAGTTTTCAAGTTCAAATTGAAATTTAAAAAAAATAGAGCAAAAAAAACTTTATTTTTAGTCGCACCCAAATGAAAGTCGAAAAAATCTGTTATAGAAGGATACGTAGATAAGATTGATGATAAGTTTCTTCAGCAAAGTTTGTTAAAAATAAGTTATCTACAATTCTGTACGTGCAAAAATTTCCCAAATTCACAAAAATAATAAGTAATTTGTTTTAAATTATGAACATAAAAGGTCCTCACCAAAAACAACAGAGAGGTCATATCTTTTAATGGAAATTATTAGAGGACATCATGTGCCTAAAGTTAATTATTTTCGAGTTATCGATTATTGTCGCAAAATTTGGCCATTCGTACCATAGTGCTATCACAGAAAAAAGACATAACACTTGCAGTTTCTTCATCGATCACGCATTAAACGATCGATTTAAAAGTTTCATAGTTGGTAGTCTCGCCACAGGTGGCGCACATAGTTTATTCCCTTACGTTGGACGTAAGCACACTGCCGCCATCTGTTCAGCTATGTCACCCATCACAGTTTGCTCAACAGATGGCGCAGATGTGTTAGTTACAATGATTTGTAGTGCAAAATGTTCAATGTGTTATGTCTGTCTGTGATGCTATCATGAGATCTGACCCTTTTAACACTTCCTTGGGAGTACTAGGAATACGAACCCGGAAGTCGTCATTATGATACTGGAAATTTGATATCATCATCATTGCACTTAAAGCTTGCTTCAGATAGAATTGGAACAAAAACAATTGCCTGTATTTCAGTTATTTATTATTGAATTCAAGTTCTTTTTTTATACAAATGTAGCGTTTTCTTCATACTTTTAAGAAAAAATACGGATACAATTATTGGTCACGGTTTCGAAGGAATTCTCGAATTTTTCCTGTAACACGGCTAATTAGCCGGCGCACACCTCCTTCGTCCATCGTTTTAGCTATCTTATTGCACCAGGTCTTCATCTGATTGATGTCTTTGACAACCTTTCCCTTTGCCTTGAGTCTCCTCTTCATGATTACCCAGTATTTCTCAATAGGGCGAAACTGGGGGAAGTTGGGTGGGTTAAGGTTTTTTGGAACAACCTGGACCCCTTTCTCTGCATACCATTCTTGAACGACTTTGCTGTAATGACAGCTTACCAAATCTGGCCGAAACATTACGGGATGGTCGTGGGATCGAATGAACGGCAAAATTCGTTTTTGGAGACATTCTTTTTGGTATAGTTCCGACGTCATTGTCTTATTTGTAACGAAAACTTTCGTTTTTTTGCCACAGCTGCAAATGCCCTGCCAAATCATGAATTTTCGTGCAAATTTGTCGGCAAAAACAAATTTAAATTTGGCTGGAACATCCCCCCGAGCCGTTGCCAAGTAAAATTTATGACCTGGGATTTGCCCGAAGTCAGCCTTGACATAGGTTTCATCGTCCATCAGAAGACACCCGTCGAACTTGGTCAGCACCTGGTCGTATAGCTTCCGAGCACGGATTTTGGCCACACTATTCTGTTTTATGGTCCGATTTGGCTATTTGCTAGCTCGGTACGACTTGATTCCTTCCCGGAATCGAGTTCTCCTCACGGTACTATGGGCAGCACCGAATTTTCTGGCCAAATTATGGTCCGACAGATTGGGATTCCACTTAATCGTCTTCAAAATCTTACCACGCAGTTTCCGGTCGACATTTCCACTCCGACGATTGGCTTGAGGCTTCCGAATCGTCGTCAATGTTTCCTTATACCGTTTGATAACGCGCCATACGGTATTTCTGGGCAATTTCAGCTGTTTAGCTAGCCTAGATGCAGACCACAATGGATTTTCCAAATAACTGTGCACATTTTTTTCCCTTCTTTCGGCTTCCATGTTGATTGTTTACAAAGTACAGTTGATTTGCGGAATGTCAAAAATACAAGTTGACAAAATTCCCGACACGTGGGCGCCAAGAACTTCCAAATCCGTCCACCAGGAGCGCCACTATATGAGCAAAAGTTTGTTCCAATTCTAAATGAAGCAAGCCTTATATATATAAGTTCTTATGTTATTTGACGTATCGTATGGTGGGTTTTAATCCAAATCCGACCATTTTCCCAGAAGTATTCGGAATTTCAGTTCTGATGTGGCCAATGTGGTTTTGAACTTTTTATATCATCACCATCACCATGATGAATCGACCAAGGAATCGACGCATCCTTTTGATCCTTCCAAAATTGCTCCAAATGTTGCTCAGGAACTCGCATTCCAACGTGTTTTTGTCTGGTGTGGATGCACTTTTTGGATGTTCTGAGCGTGGATCGTCTTCAACGCTTGTAACGCAATGCTTAAACTCCAAAATCCATCGCTGAATGGTTGGAAATGAAAAAGCAGACTCCTTAATACTTTTACCAGCTTTGCATGGATTTCAGATGTCGATAAATGTTCTAAAACAAAGAATTTAATCTCTGCACGATTATCGGATTTTCCAATGTTAGAAAAAAAAAACACTAAAACGTCATCATCAAAAAGCTTGTAAACAAAGAACGAATAGGCAGATCGAAATGAAATTTTGAAAACGAAAGCGTAGACTTTTGTTTTTTTTTGCTGCTCCATAGATTTAGATTTCAAAACTTTTGGACTAACCTAGTATTTGAATTATTATTTGTATTTTGAAAATTAGTTCACAGGGTAGATTGAGGTTAAGGTGACTGTATTTTATGACTTCCCAATCTGAAAAAGCAAGCCCGGTCCGTTTCTTTTTACACAATGCTCTCAATCATGGTACGTCATGCGTCATATCATTGAACCAATCGGTTTTAGTTGATACAAGTATGCCTTTGTTATTTGTTATCACGCGATGAAACCATTTCAACCAAATTCTTGTGTTTATAACAAAGTTCATGTCAGGTTTGTCCTGTTACTAATCAACTTTCAATTATCTGACTCTCGCAAATCCGTTCCAGCCAATCCACCGGTCTCAAAAGCCCATCGTCCAACTTTGGGTGGTTCATCTTCTTCATCTGCTTGGTAGCCCTCGTTATGATGTTCTGGAACTACCTTCATTATAAATTTATCGGACGTTAATTTATCACCCGAACGACGACACTGGCGATGAAGACGGTTTGACAGTGAATAAAACAAACAAATTGCAAAATTTCAAGGAATCAAAACTGCAACCAGCATGGGTGCCCTGAGTCATGCCTGCTGGACGGGAAGGTATATGGAAGCAAGCGATGCACGCAGACAGCAGTTCGGCCAGTTCCAATTTTTCATCAATGCGCACATTGGGCATCTGCCAATTTCTTGCGCGTTCTTCGCTCACGCCATCAGTCTTTGACATCTGGTCGGCCTGAGTGGTCGGGGCAAACAAACAAATGCGAACGCCACATGAATGCATTTTTCATCTCTCGGGTTGAACGATTTACTATATAGCGCGCATGGCCGGCCAGTCAGTGCAGAGGAAGAAGATTCCGAAACGCCAGCTGCCACCTACACAAAACTTGACCGCCTCATGGCCACGAGGGATGTGCTCGGGAGGCTTTGGCAAGCGTGCCTAGCCGGCGTGTAACTGTCGTTTTAAACGTGTTTCCAATAACTGATGATGATGACCATTTAAACTTTCTTCTGCGAGGGAGAAGTGTAAAAGGGGAATGATACTTTTATTCAGCTGAAGGAAGACATTTTTACTTGACTTTTTCTGTGATGCAAGCCCCGTCGGCGGATTCCATCTTCTAATCATATGACATGTATGTGCAGTATGATGCAGCAAATTAATCACTCCGCATCCAAAGTGGGAGACTTGGACAGGGAAAGATTAGGACCAGGGAGAAATCAATAAATATCTCCCTCCTTCGGCTGAGGGTTAAAAAGTGTGTTTTCTCTTACATTTTCAAACCGGACAGAAACAAATGATGGACATTTGTCAATTGGTCGCCTGATGGTGGTGGAAGGTGTGCCTGTGGGAAGTGGTTGGAGGTTGGAAGTCGTTCGATCGATGGGAACTGATGGCGGTAGTCGGTGGTGCGGTATTCATGCCTACTATGGGAAACGTCAGATAATTGGACCTCACACCATACGGCTCGAAACCGAAGGCTTAACGATGACGACCGCGACTGGCAAAGACCGACCAGAGTCATTCTACGAAACACCTCATTCACGAACAGGCCTAAACAAACAGAAAGCAACGCAACGAGGCTCGAGATTTCGATCACACGTTGAGGAAAACAAAAACATCTTTTGTATGGCCCCTGCTTGGAACTAGGCGCACTCGGATGGTTGGGCCAGGCCAAATCAACAGCTGGTTCGAGGAAATCCGGGGCTCAGAAAAGTCTGTTGGGTGAACTAAACAAGCAGAAACGACAAGCCCTGTGTGAGTTTAATTTTCGGGAGAATGCACTTCAATTCAAGGGAGAGATTTGTTTGTTTGCTCGGTAAACAATGTTCGTGGATTGTGAGGCTTTGTTGCGCTACAGTTTCCCAATGCTCAAATTATGTTTTACGGATGGGGGAGATTTAGCTTTGAATGAAATGCAGATGGCCTGATTAGAATCATATTTGAGTTCCGACTTTCTCGAAAAATTAAGTACAAGCCATGTCGGAGATATCATACAAGGGAAATTTGATTTTTAAATGAAGAAATTGAATTAAATAGAGTGGAGAAAAAAATAAATTTGATATAACTAGTGGATTAGGATCATGACCTTTGAACGATTTGTGTTTTTGTCACTCAGTTTTCGTGGTTGTTGTCTAATATGCATTTTTCAGATAGATTAATCCTAAAAAAAGATTGACTAATCCTAAAAAAAGGTCAAAGTGACTCGCACCAGAAACATCATCTTAGATCGACTAGATTTTTTACGGCTACCAAGATAAAGGGCGAAAATGTCATGACAATTTTCTTATAATGTTTAGAATCAAACCAAAATTTTAGGGTAGTTTTATACATATATTTACTTCAAAAATCAAAAGAAAAGTTAATCGATGGAGCTTTGAGTGTAAAATTGAACGCATTTTCGCTTGATGCCCTCCATCAAAGTCTTTGCAGTGCCATCCGGTATCAGTTTCTCAGTTATTTTCCATTTTCTTAACATTTCCTTCTCGTCTTTGACTGTCTTATTGCTCTTCCGAAGTTCCCGCTTCATCATTGCCCAGTACTGCTCCACCGGGCGCAGCTCCGGACAGTTTGGCGCATTCATGTCCTTTGGAACAAAATGGACAGAATTGGCCTCATACCACTCCAGGACACTTTTAGAATAGTGGCATGATGCCAAATCTGGCCAAAATAGCGGAGCTTCGTCGTGCTGCTGCAAGAACGGCAAAAGGCGCTTCTCGAGGCACTCAGATTTGTAGATCTCGCCATTTACTGTGCCCTTTGTCACGAAAGGCTCACTCCTCAGTCCGCAAGAGCAGATGGCCTGCCAAATGAGATATTTGGAGGCGAACTTCGACATTTTCTTCTTCTTAAATTTGTCGTCCACATAGAACTTGCTCTTGCCGGTGAAAAACTCCAACCCCGGAATTTTCTTAAAATCGGCTTTTATATACGTTTCGTCGTCCATCACACAGCAGCCATATTTTGTCAGCATCTTCTCGTAGAGCTTCCGTGCCCGAGTTTTAGCCGTCGATTGTTGCCGTTCATCGCGGTTTGGGAAGTTCTGTACCTTGTATGTATGTAGTCCAGCTCTCTTCTTTGCATTCTGGACGTAGCTCTGCGACATGCCGATCTTTTTAGCCAAATCACGGCTTGAGACGTTGGGATTTGCTTTAATCATCCGCTTCACCTTTCCCTTCGTCTTTTTGTTCTCCGGTCCCGGTTTTTTTCCAGCTCCTTTGCCGTGGTCCAACGTCAACCGCTCCTGAAACCGCTTCAACACTCTGGAGACGGTTGAATGGTGAATGTTCAACATTTTTCCCAACTGCCGGTGCGACAGGTCAGGAAATTCCAGGTGTTTGGAAAGAATTTGTTCTCTCGACTCGCGTTGGTTCACCTCCATTTTCGTTGAATCGAAAAACACGGCTTCGAGTTTGACAGCATGTAAACAATACACATCAATGAGAAAGTGTGCAAAATTTGGTTGATTTTTACCCAATGGTAAAAAAGTTATGCCCTGTTGAATGTGTCGCAATAATTTCGTGTTTGCCCTTTAGTGATGCAGAGTAAAGCCTATCTACGTTAAATTTCGGACACTTTTCTTTCTGCGTAGATTTTGGTTTATTTCATGGATCTTTGAAACGTTTTATTTATATGACAGCTGAAACTCTTCACTTTATTTCATGTTACAACATGTTTAACTGCTTGTTAGCTTCAGTAAAATGGCGTCAAATCAAGTGGAAGTGTGCAAACGCATTTTGTATGAACTGCAGTAAAATCCGAATTCATCTTCCCAAGAAATTAAAACTACCGAAAAGTACATTGTTTTGCGTTTACAAACCATATGACCAGTGCTTGACTGTGAATTGGAAGGTTGGAACTGGAAAAAATCGTAAAGTATGCCACGATTGAAAAAAAATCCAATCTTTCTATGTAAATTGTGGCTCGCAAAGTTGGGAAGTCGAAATCATACGTACAAAAAGTGAAAAGGATGCCCAATAGTCATGAAAAGCAAATTTTCACTGCAAAAAGTCGTGCTAAAGAGCTTTACACCAATTTTTGCAAAATAAATTCTAGAAGCATTTTAAAATGTCCGTCCTATACTTTAAGATGGGAGCTGAAAGAATTATCACCACTCAGTGTCTTCTTTTTTTTTTAAGTTGGATTCGTCTATATCTATGGTTAACAAAAATGAGAGGAAACATGGGCTCTATCAAAAGCAACAGTGATGCCATAGCTGCCGCTCAACAGCGACGCATTATTTATCGTTAAGTACTGATGGACAGCTCCAAAACATATTTTCATATGATAGTGCCAAATGATGGACATTATAATCATAAGCATATATCAACCTCAAATGACTGGAAGAAACATAAAATATATAGAGATTTCTGATCTTCTAAATATGAAATATATTTAACTCAATGTTCAACATCACATTCTGGCAACAAGCATAGATGTGAGCGGGAGCTGCTAAAGACATGCCCTCCCGTACACGCGGACAAGTGCAAAATACACAAACGCAAAATTTGAACGAACTTCTACACAAGTAGGAAGCTGATGGTTTTCTAGATGCTGTATTTTAAATATTCAAAATGACAGTATAATTCTTGTATCATAATGGACTACGAAACATACGTACTCGATGATTTTAAACAGCTTCCGGGTTTGGCTTTTATACCGCAATGCAAAGGAGAGCGTTGTCAAACATTTCTGAATAAAGAAGGTGTCCAAATTCCCGACGAAGTTTTTGATTTGGCAGGCCATGTGTAGTTGTGATCCAAAATCTTTCGTCTTTACCGACACTATCTATAAGGATGTTTACGAGAAAGAATCTCTGCAAAAGCAATTGCTACCGTTTATCAGAAACCACGACTCTTTAGCTCTGTTTTGGCCAGCTTTTGCCTCTTGTCATTATGGCCATAAGGTACAAGAGGTCCAATACGTGCCAAAAACAGCCAATCCACCAAACTGTCCAGAGCTTCGCCAAATAGAGAAGTACTGGACCACAGTTAAGCGGAAACTCTTCGATACTATGAATTATGCAAATGGCATCGATGGTTTCTAGAGAAGATGGAGAATCGTGACGGTGGGTGTATCTGAGGATATCGTACGGGACCTGATGGCGGCTGTACCACAGAAAGTTCGAGAATTTTACAGAAAGAAGGATTAACATCTCAATGAACTGTTTCTATTGAAGTGAATGAAATAAACAATCGGTTTTGTTGAATTATGTGTATTTTTTTTTATGTTCGTGTTCGGCATTTTACGAGGACAGGCTTAATCAATGTCTACATGGCTCGTTTGAAGACTCTGGCGAAACTGAGAATGTTTGAAGCTCTTGAAACGGAGATTATCACCTCAAACCGGCCACACTGAAAATTAAATTTTGTTTATATTATGAAATCTAAGGTCTAACGAATCTATTGGTTGTTTTTTGCAACAAAATTGATTTGTTCTTTTGAAGAAGCTACCTTCCAATTCAATGCCACACCCGTAACTGTCAAAGGAAGAAGCATTTGTTGACACAAAATGAACAATCGTGTACTGTATGGAAACCATAATGGGCTACGAATATTCTGTTACATATAAACTCGAATCTGTGTTTTTGAGAAAAAACTCTTTTTGAATCCGTCGTTAATCTCACCAGCCCATGGCGGCTAGTGAAAAGTAACTTGATTAAGATTCTGTCTAGTTAGAATCCGGAATAACTTATTGTGTTGCAGTGGCACCGAAAGTGACCGAGCGGTTTGTTAACCTTAGCACCCACTTCCTGTGGTATAAATTTCACGGTGTTTCGTGCAGTGAGGCAAAAGTTATTCCAGATGGAAGCCGAGAGGAGAGAAAAAATTCTGCACACCCCACGTTGATAATCCAACATGGTCCGCAATAAACATCGCAAAAACGTTGAAAATCGCCAAATAAAGCGTGTATGATGTGCTCAAATGTTTCAGGGAGCAAAAGAGCGTGGATCGAGTGCCTCAAGGTAAGCGTCGTAGACCGCAAGCTGAACCAGAAGGTGTTGAGAACCGTCAGAACAAACCCTGGACTATCAGATAATTAAATCGCACCAAAATTCGCTGCTGCTCGCAGTACCGTTCGAAGAATTCTTTTGCGAGCAGGATATCGTTCTTATCGAGCCAGCAAGCAACCAAACAGAACGTTGAACCAGTGTTTCGTCACCAAAACTCGAGCTCGGAAATTGTACCAGCAGGTTTTGAAGAAGTACCAAGGATGCCTGCTCATCGACGATGAAACCTACGGCAAAAAATCTACATGGCGACGGCACGAGGAGATGTTCCTGCGAAGTTTAAATTTGCTTTTATGGACAAATTTGCCAAAACACTGATGATTTGGCAAGGGATATGCAGCTGCAGAGCAAAGACCAAAGTGTTCGTGATGAATAAGACGATAGACTGGAAGCTGTACAAGGAAGAATGCCTCAAAAACCGTGTACTACCTTTCATTACAGCCCATAAAGGTCCCGTGAAGTTTTGGCCAGATTTGGCCAGAAGTAATCCAGTGGTACCGTGATAACGTAGATGTCATCGATAAAAATATAAATCCACCCAACTGTCCGCAGTTCCGGCCCATCGAGAGATTTTGGGCAATAATGAAGCGGAAGCTTAAGAAAAGTGGAAAAACGGATCGAGACGTGACTCAGATGACCAAAATGTAGAACGAATGAGCCAAGGAAGTTGACTCCGGAAGTGTGAAGCGTTTGATGGGAGGAATAAAGAAAATTTCTTTAGAAACGAAGAGAAATGATTTGTATTGATATTTTTCCTTATAAAACAGTGAGTAGCTTTTGTTTTGATGTATTAAACTTATATGTTAGTCAATCCGTTACCAAGATACAGATGATTTTATTATTCCGGATTCTAAATGGACAAAGCTTTAAAAAGTATGAAATTCTTACCCTTGACAGTGCTTTAATTTTCACTTTCGAATAAATCAATGATTACCGTCCACCCCTGCAACAACACCAACATGTTTGAGCAGCTATTTGATGAACCTCTTGAAATGAATTTCTTGTGTTGTAGAAAAAGATGTAATGATAAGATTTCACCACATGACTAGCAATATGAATGTTTCATACAATTTACGAGGCATTTGTTTTATGTACAAAATCCATGTTTACGAAATGAACAAAATTTTCAATTCACCTTCAACAAGTCGCACATCTCTGATCGAAAATGCTGACGATGACTGGTCAGACATCAATGATAGCGATAGATTCAAGGGGTTTCTAACAGCATTGATTACTTGTGACTTCCTCCAAAGTTACTCTGATTACTCAGTGGTTATTCAATTATTGGTAGGATTACTAATGATTACTCATGATAATTTGTGATTTCTCATGATTACTCAAGGTGACTTCATGTTAACTTATGATAACTTGCGTGATTATTTGATTACTCAGTGATTACAAAGCTTATTGTGATTACTGGTGATTACTTTTGGTTACTCATGATTATTTGTGATTGCATATGATTACTCATGATGACTTCATGTTTACTTATGATTACTTGCGCGATTATTGGATTACACAGTGCCTACAAAGCTTATTGTGATTACAGATGATTACTTATGATTATACACTTACAAAATTTTACAGTATTCGGTATTTTTTTACCGAACTTTCATCAGCTGAACGTTCGGTAAGTTGATTGAATGGATTTCGGTAAAATTTGACAAGTTCCGGTCATTTTAATACCGGAACCTAGGGGGGAGATATCTTTAATTTTCGCATTAAATCGTATTATAATACCACTAATTCGAGATTAAAATATTAATCTTGACAATAATGTGATTTAGAGTAAATTCGTTTTGGAGTGTACATGTAAGTTTGACAGATTGTCCGTGGCTTATTGGTATTCGTGAGATGTGGAAATGTATAGTGGTGTTTGTGTTTCGTCTCAATGTTTACCTTTTTACACGGAACAGCTGATTATGGTGATGTCAAACTATCAGCTCACAGTATGGAATGTTATAGTAGTTTGACGTCATTACCCACGGGCTCAGCAATGTTTACAATATTTTTGCTTCCAACATAAGTAAACTGCTCGATGTGCCGGACCTAAGCTGAACGTCAACAAATTAAAAAAAAGCAAACCATGCGCGATAACTATACACTGTTAATAAAATTAAAGCACTGTATTGACAGTTTATGATATCATAATACCGTATAATGATATTATAATGTTATTATTTTTACTAATACTCATAGAATTGGCATTAAAATTAATGCAAGATTAAGTTGTCTCCCCCCTAGACCGGAACACTGTAAAATTTCACTGAAATACGGTAAATCGGATTACCGAACGTTCAGTTGTAGAAAGTTCGGTAAAAAATTACCGAATACTGTAAAATTTTCTAAGTGTGTACTCATGGTTACTCATGATTTTTGATGATTACTTATAAAAACATGCGTAATTCTTGATTACTTTCCTTAAATTGAACATTGCTACCCAAAAAAAGGGTTATTTACAAAGCTATTTAGGTTACCTTTATTCACGGTGTTAGTCGAAACCAAATGTCAAAATTCGTCAATCCAAAACAAAATCGCAAGCAATTTCGCGCCAAATTCCAATTACAAATCATCCGCACAAAGTGATCAATTTCTGGGATGACATCGTAATGAGCATGAAAAATCACGAACGTTGAGCCGTCGAACGAATAGTTTTGATATGAAATTTGATTTGTTCTATAATACGGATATCTCTGGAAGATATTTCGTGGACCTCCAATAAACAAGCTATTCAATTGTTTATTTATGACCTTAAATAATCATGAGCACGAAACACCTCGAACTGAGTCGTGAAAATAATGTTTTGGGTATAAAAATTTAATAACCCACATTACGGTTTTCTACAATAGACGCTCCGAGGGTCACCGATGACCAGGGTAATCAATGGTATATTTTAGACCTGAAACAATCTTGGGCATGAAAAGTAACGAAAATTATGCCATCGAACGCATGATTATGGTGCGAAAATTTAATAGTTTCCATTACGGGTTGTTTCGGAGGACATTTCGAGGGCCTTGACCATAAAAGATCACAAAAACTGAGCCGTCGAATACCTAGCACATAATCTGAAAAGTCGTAAGTAATCATCTTTAATCACCATAAACTTTGTAATCACTGTGTAAACAAATAATCACGCAAGAAATCATGCAAAAATCAAACAATCGTGAGTAATCATGAGTAATCACAAATAATCATAAGCAACCATAAGTAATCATCAGTAATCACAATTATCTTTGTAATCATTGAGTAATCAGAGTAACTTTTGGGGAAGTGACAAGTAATCAATGCTCTTAGAAACCCCTTGATATATAGTGTCTGAAGCTTGGTCTGAAATAGTGTACAACAAAGCGCGTCGGATGCGCTATACAGCGCATCACTTCCGACATTCTATGTAACTTTTAAAACAAGTGTAATCGTAATGTAATCGAAAGTAATTTAATTCAGTTTCCAACTGTTTACTGGTTTGAATACCATTGGTAATTTCCCAAGTAGCACATAAAACATTTTTTTCGAATAATTTAAAATTTTATGTTTTATAAATGTATCATAAACGTATTGCAAAACATGTCAAGTTTAGAGCAGTTTGTATCTCTCGTTTTCTTTATATCACTCTGAGTAACCCGACAGAAAAAAAATAATGAACCCCTAGCAGCACACTACCCAAGTAACATTGCCAAAACCATCCAGTTTTATTAAGTTTTATTAAAGTTATATGAAAACCACAAGAAATCAATTCGGTCTTATTATGGCAGCAAGAGGTGCCAATAGCTTTCAAATTTTAGTCAGGTTTATAAGAACCTACTCAGCTTCTATACAACGATCCTAAAACCTTGACTTCTAAAATTCCTTTTACTCCTATCAAAGGTTTTATTTTGACTTTATAAACTCATAAAATGCTCTTTTGAAATGTGGCTTCAGGACTCATTCATATTATCTTATTATAATCAGTTGAAAAAGCATTTTAAACCGTTTTGCCTTAAGTAAATGCATTAAACGGCTAATTGGCATTGAGGAAATCTACCCAATGACGAGAAAGAACTGAAATTGTTACTTGGGTAGTT
The DNA here is from genome assembly GCA_034211315.2 of Aedes japonicus. Lineage (NCBI taxonomy): Eukaryota > Metazoa > Arthropoda > Insecta > Diptera > Culicidae > Aedes > Aedes japonicus. The sequence continues at coordinate 53,119 of JASCZW010006129.1, read as the reverse complement.
ACAAATCAGTTAAAGTAACTGGACTCAATTAGGTCACAATGTAGTTGCTCTAACTATTTTTGACAGTTTGGTGTTGCTTGGGACCCCTTCTTGAAAGTGTGCCGAGAAAAATCGTCCAGCTCGTCAAAACGCAGTTGTGTGCGTTGAGTGAATAAGATAAACTAAGACTCCTCGGATGACTACGGTTTAGACAACGAGTACAGTGAGCAGTCGTAGGAATCTGAAATCGAAGGTAAAATTGGCAAGTTTTTTGCTAATTCAAAGAAAGCAGGAAACGTTCTGGCGAAGGTGTTCCTGAGAGTGCAAGACGAGCGGAAAAGTGTAAAGTGTGTGCTAGATACAAGCTTGATTGGGTATTGGTCCAATACAAGCTTAATTGAGTACGAGATTTGTTTGCTAGCTGACCGGAGAATCAGATTCGGAATTACTACCGTCACCGTACAAACGTCAAGGTTTCGAAGGTAGCATAATCAACGTTCTTGGCAAAGTCAAACTAATGTGTCAAACGTCAATGTCAAACGAAGAAGTATTTGCTCGTGCTTCAAGTCGTCAACGTCAACCACTGGCTACTGTTGCCCTTAAAGGCGTGCAAAACGGTTGGTCACATCAAACTTCGAGAGAAAGTGATGTGGATGTGTTGAAAGTGTATCATATCAAAGCCAAGAAGATAGTTTAGTGACGTTTTTCAAGGATACGGGAAAATGCACGGAGAAGTTAGCTTGCAGATGGACAATAGCATTGGACCGGTAATTTAGTAGCCTCGTCGGGTTGCGATTGCTCTTCGACCGAAGCTGCAAGTTGAACTGGATCAAGTATAGGACGACAGAATTATCACGAGGCAGTATCACCTGACGTAATAGGTGAGTAATATTCTGGTTGTTAAGCGTATTGGTGTAGGGTCGGAGTTCAATCGGACTATATTCCATAATGTTAAGCGTATTGGTGTAGGGTCGGATTGGCATCACTGGATGTGTTTACACTACCTTTGTCTTCGGGTTCATGTATATTTTTGCTTTTTCAAGTGCATAACGAATCGATAAATCGAATGTGAGTGAAAAACTTATAGTTGAAACAATACCGGTGACAAAAGTTAAGTGTATCAGGTGAAATTCAGTGTAAAAAGGTATTTATCTTTTATAAACTGTGTGCCAAATAGAAAAGTGGAAAAAGAAAAGAAAATAAAACGCGGGAAGTAAGAGAAGGCTGCTGCATTAAAAGCTTGAATAAACTTTTATTCAACTTGGTTTGAATAAGACCTCATTGCAAACTTGGATGCAAGTTTGGCTTGTGAACTTGCATGAGGAGCTTTTCGAACTTGCAAGGGAAGCTTTCAAACTTGCTAAAGAGCTAGCGCATAAATATTGTTGCGTGAAAGTAATATAATACCAGTGATGCTAGTTTCACTGAAACCGAAGTGAAATCGAAACTAATAACCGCAAATATAAAATTATTTTCATAATTTTTAAAATTTAAAAACATAAAAAAAAAGAAAATAAAAATAAATAAATTAAGAATGAGTTTGCTTTTATTTAAATCGAGATCAATCGGCAAAAATGGTAAAGAGTGGAATAATCATTAACGGTTTTCCAAAACTCGAAATTTTGACAGTGCAGCTCGATGCTCTGCAAGAAGCTCCTCTACAAAAAGTAAAGAAGCAAAGACATGACGTAAAATCTAAGTTTACAAAATGTAGCTACAGGCAAGGTGATTTATCTCTTGAATGCAAGGATCAAATTACAGCAAACTGGCTAAAAGGTGTAACTGGGTATTTTACTCCATACGTAAATGCCGAGCTTATTGCTCTGACCATTAAAAACATTGATGGGTCTCTCGCTCCCCGCACAAGCAAGAAAGAGCGTGCCACCCTTAGAAATGACCCCAACTAAGTTCCTGCAGGTGAACCTCCATCATGCAAAAGGAGCATCTGCTGGCATGAGTCGGAGGTTTAGAAAAGAGGGGCTGGGCGTGGTACTAATTCAAGAGCCATGGACTAATAAAGGAAAAATACTGGGTATTCAAACACAGGACTGTAAGTTGTTCTATGATGAAAATCAGAGTACGCCAAGAACTGCTGTTTTGGTTGATAAAACACTGAATTGCTATCCCATTACAGAATTCATAAAACGGGACATTGTTGTGGTCATGGTTGAGGTGCCTACCACCAGAGGAAAAACTGAGGTCATAGTGGCTTCAGCCTATTTTCCAGGTGATGCTCCTGAGGTGCCTCCTCCTGAGATCGACTCATTTGTCAAGTACTGCAGAGCAAACAATAAGTCATTCATAATTGGCTGTGATGCCAACGCACATCATACCGTGTGGGGTAGTACGGATATCAACAGTCGAGGGGAGTGCTTATTGGAATATCTCTCTTCAAACAATATAGACATATGCAATAAGGGAAACGAACCTACCTTTTCAAATGCTATCAGACAAGAAGTCTTGGATTTGACATTGTGCAATAGTGCAATTTATGAACGTATTTCAAAGTGGGAAGTCTCTGAGGAAACGTCATTGTCGGATCATAGACACATTGTGTTCGAATGGAGTGGTGGAAATAGGTCAACTTCTACATTTCGAAATCCGAGGAAAACAAACTGGGATCAATATGCACAACATTTAAACTCGGAGTTATTTACAGAAGGTGGAAAGATTGATTCAGTTAAAAAATTGGAATCATTTTCCCAAAAGGTAAATGACACGATTTTAAATTCTTTCCATATTAGTTGTCCTATCAAAGAATCGTCCTCTAACAGGGATGTTCCGTGGTGGAACTCTAAGTTGGAACGTCTGCGTAAAACATCTCGTAGGTTGTTTAATAAAGCGAAAAGAACCTCAGATTGGACTCCCTATAGGAGTGCCCTTACTGAGTACAATAAAGAAATAAGAAAATCTAAACGGAGATCCTGAGTTCTAACATGTGAAAACATAAGCAATAGTCCGGAAGTCGCAAGACTTCAGAGGGCTCTTGCAAAGGATCATTCAATTGAACTTGGGAATCTGAAAAATGAGGATGGAGTTTTTACAAAAACTCCTAGTGAAACTTTAAAGCTGATTATGGAAACACATTTTCCTGGATCACTTTTGTGTGTAGATCCAATCAAAGATGGATCACTTGAAGTTGAGAAAAGTTCTACAAAGACATCTCAAATGTCTGTTAGAGTGAAAATTGCTGCAAATGACTTGGCTGACAAAATCTTTAAGAAAGCCAGGGTAGAAAATGCGTTGAGATCTTTTCAGCCTTACAAATCTGCAGGAATGGACGGGATATTTCCAGCATTGCTTCAAAACGGCGAAGCAGTGTTGATCTCGCCATTAATTGAGATTTTTAAGGCAAGTTTAAGACTCAACCATATTCCAACTTCATGGACACAAGTAAAAGTTATCTTCATACCTAAAGTAGGAAAGCGAGACAAGGCGCATCCTAAATCATACAGACCCATTAGTCTTTCATCAGTCCTATTAAAGACTATGGAAAAAGTGTTGAATGATTATATCAATTCAAATTACATGAACAAGTATCCACTATCTGAGTTCCAGTTTGCTTACCAGTCTGGTAAGTCAATAGTTACGGCACTGCATAGTGTGGTTTCAAAGGTAGAAAAGCTCTATCGGTAAAAGAAATAGCACTTTGTTCTTTCTTAGATATTGAAGGAGCTTTCGACAACGCTTCCTATTCATATATGGCTCGTGCCATGAAGAAAAGGAACTTTGACATGAACATAATTAACTGGGTTCCTACCATGCTTGCAAAAAGAGAAATCACTTCAGAGCTGGGAAGTTCGTCTATTACAATACGGGCAACAAAAGGTTGTCCCCAAGGAGGAGTCCTCTCACCACTTATCTGGTCCTTAGTTGTAGACGAACTTCTAAGAAGCTTAGAGGAAAAAGGTTTCGAGGTTGTAGGTTTTGCAGACGATATAGTCATTATAGTGAGAGGAAAATTTGACAACATCATTTCAGAAAGAATGCAATGGGCCCTAAAATTTACCCAGTGTTGGTGTATCAAGGAGGGCCTTAGCATTAATCCAGCAAAAGTAGTAATTGTACCTTTCACTAGGAAAAGGAAGTTTAGTCTAAAAGCGTTTCAGCTAGGAGGATTAAAGATCCATCTTTGTGAACAGGTTAAATACTTAGGAGTGATACTGGATGCCAAACTGAACTGGAATGCTCATCTTGAGTGTGTGATCGGTAAGGCAACCAGTGCTTTCTGGATTTGCTCAAAAACATTTGGCAGAAAATGGGGTCTAAGACCAAAAATGATAATGTGGATTTATACATCGATAATACGTCCAAAACTATCGTATGCTTCTCTTGTGTGGTGGCCAAAAACAAAAGAGGCTACTGCACAGAAAAAGCTTACAAAACTTCAACGGCTAGTGTCCATTGCTATAACAGGAGCGATGCGCAGCACTCCATCAAATGCGTTGAATGCAATGCTAAATCTGCTGCCTTTGCATGAATTCGTGCAACTAGAAGCGGAAAAGAGTATGCTTGGACATAAACGGTTGAACACTTTCATGTCTGGTGACTTAGTCGGTCACCTGAGCATTTCACAAAGCTTTCAAAATGGGCCAGTGATGTATATGAATGGAGACTGAATGAAACCTGTGGAAAACCATGACATCTCTTACAAGATATGTGAAACGTCACGTATGGATTGGGAAGTCGGAGGTCCCACTGTTCGTCATGGCTCAATAAAATTCTTCACAGATGGCTCAAAAATTGGAACAAAAACGGGAGTAGGAATCTTCGGCCCTGGGGTAGAAATCTCAGTGGCGATGGGAAACTATCCAACGGTTTTCCAAGCGGAGATCTTTGCTATAATAAAATGTGTTGACGTTTGTCTGAAGAGAAAATATAGATATGCAAATATTTGTATTTTTACAGACAGCCAAGCGGCACTCAAAGCGTTAAGTAATTATAAATGTACATCCAAACTTGTCTGGGAATGCATTCTTTCATTGCGAAAGGTGTGCCAAGAGAACTCGGTAAATTTATTCTGGGTTCGGGGACACGGTGGCATTGAAGGCAATGAAAGGGCAGACGAGCTTGCTAAACAAGGTTCAAATGCACAGTTTATTGGCCCAGAACCATTCTGCGGTATATCATACTGTGCCATAAAAATGGAATTAAAATCTTGGGAAGAGCAAAGGGTGATGACCAATTGGATGGTCACCACAAAGTGTTCTCAAGCGAAAAGGTTCATAATTCCAAATGTTACAATTAGTAAAAAGCTTCTGGAGCTCAATAAGAGAGTTCTTTGTGCCTATACTGGCCTAGTAACCGGACATTGCCCGAGTAGATATCATTTGAAAAACATTGGCCAGGTTCAGAATGATATCTGTCGTTTCTGTAACATGGAACGTGAAACCTCGGAACATCTGCTTTGCAGTTGTGATGCTGTGTACAAGAGCAGACTTAAATTTCTGTACAGTGGCTATATGCAACCTAAAGAAATTTGGACTGCAAATCCTGGTAAGGTGGTGGGTTTTATAAACTCAATTTTGCCTGACTGGGAGACGCGTCTTAGGCTGGTCACTTGACAAATGGTGATCTAGCTTTAAGATGCGAATTAGTATAGTAAACAGGGGTATATCACAAAAGTTCAACTCAGTGGACGCAGTGATTCTACGCCCCAACAAAAAAAAAAAAAAAAAATCCATAAAACAGAGCGAGCTTTTTTATACCAACTTCTAGTTCTTTATTCTGGATGAGATTCTGTTGGAGCTGGCTCAGGCTAATGCATTTTTTTTCGATTGAAGCACGAAAAGGTTTCGGATACGTAGTTCTGGATGAGATAAGTTGCAAGCTCACGTCGTTTTGGACCCCATTTGGAAGCTATCGTTGGCTACGGCTACTTTTTGGCATATTCGGCAATTCGTGACCATAACGCTTATTTGGAGATGCCATTCGTACGCCTGAAGCAAAAGCACGTTAATTAAATAAGTCAAAACTTAAATTCTGCGCGACACCTGTAAAATTTTACGGGCACGTTCTTTTGACCGAAGGCTTGCAGCCAGATTTTACTAAAGTTTCGACTATCAAGCTAGAAACAGGCGTTGTCTGGCTAAAATTTACATGAAATATCCAATTATTTTCTGCCAAATCTAGCAATCCCTTCATGTGCATTAAATAACGCAGAAAATTACGCAGAGTAGTTTAACACTACGGTATTACAACTATTGAGAGTGACGCGAGCTGTTTAAGAATTGGAGCGGCCATACTCATGAAGGATGGACTCCTACGACTCGTTTCAGTAGAGCTGACGGACACAGAAAAAAATACGCTCGAATCGAGAAGGAACTGCTTACCACCGTTTTTGCATGCGTTCGTTTCGACCAATTGATCGATCAAATTTGGAATACATTCATGGAATACGCGTCAAGTTATCTCAATTTCTTAGATTCCACGTACTATATCTCAAAACATTACGATTGGATGAGCGGATTGGAGATAATGAGATCATTAGGTAAAGCACCAGTTGCAATTTTCTGCGGGAACGCTAGATTTGCCAGAAATTAATGGGATATTCCATGTAAACTTAAGTCAGGTAACGTCTGAATCTAGTCTTTTGTATGTAAGATTGCAAACATTGTTGAATGGTGTATAACAGATTGCGAACAATTTCGTTGTTTACGCCTCATTTGGCTTGAAATTAAACGAGGTGGAATTTTACGCGCCTGTGAAAATTTGTTATTTTTGTCTGTGCGTAGTTGCTTGACTGTTTTTCCCATGGCTGCTGTGTTGTCCGTTTTTTTCTGTACACATCAGGTTTCCTACGATTAGCGATGCATAGATGGATTCAATACCAAGTATTTGCATGAAAACTCGCTAAAGTCAGTCCATTTTCTAATGCATACACAGAAAAAATAATTAATTTTAACAAGCGCGTAAAATTTTCCCTCGTTTATTTCCAAGCCAAACGATGCGTAAACAACGAAATTGTTCGCAATCTTTCATACAACAGGCGTTATCTGGCTAATATTCAGGCGTTATCGGGCTAAAATTTACATGAACTATCCCATTATTTTCTGCAAAATCTAGCGTTCCCTTTATGTGCATTAGATAACGCAGAGAATTCAATGTTTCTTATTATTTGTGCAGTTAACATTAAACCGAAAATAATTCGTCCGCTAGATTGGGAATCGAGCTTACAACCTCTGGTATGCCCTCCCTCTACCAACTAGCTTTTCTTGAAACCTCCATCCGCGTTCCCTGAATTCAAAACCCGAAAATATTTTAATTCATTTTGGCTGCCTTGCATTTCCCCCGACCGCACTCCACCCGAAAGCGAAAAGAATTCCCACAGTTTCAAGTATTTGCCAGAACAAGACTCCACTGTCGATATCGAGTCCTTCGCCTTCGCCCCTCCCCGCACTCCATCCATCGGCCCAGACTAATTCATCACCTATCTCGGAAAGCAAAACATTTCCATGTCTCTCTAATCCCTACCGTCGTCGTCGTCATCCACGAGTAGCTGGCATGAGAGCGAATTCCGGGAATTTTTAACCAAAGGTCACATGCACAGACCCGACGCGATCGCGACCACATATTTGAATTTTATTAATGCAAGCATATTTTATTCGTTGTTTGGGTCTTCAAATCAACGGCGAGGGGAAGCCACCAAAAGTCAGCCTCCTAAATGAGTAATCGGGACGGGCTTCTAATCGTTCGGATTTGTTTTCCTCTTCCTCATCATCTTCATCCCGTTCTAAGGAACCAACGAAGAAAACGGTAGGTAGATTCACCACATGACACCTACCTTGAGCCGGTCGACGGTTCATCGTCTCAGGGCCATCGCTCACCAGGGCCAAATCATAACTCATTTTTTCGGGGTTGATTCTTCGTATTCGTGGTATGATATGAGGTTCTTTCGGCTTTATTTACATGTTTATCAACGGGAATCTAATTGTGTTTCACTTGATCATCGATCGTTGCTTGGCGGGAGGATGAAGTCCAGACTCTCCATTGACTGCATTCGGCACGGAAAATTATCAATTTTTATGTTTCAGTCACAACTGCTCCAACAGGGGTTCGACTTTGTTGGTGGACTTTGGGGTGCTGGGCAACATTTACGTGGTTACACATAAGCGGGAGTAAATATTTGTGCACTAGTTGATTTATTGATCAAAATGTCGCGTTGTGTTCAGGATGCAGTATTCCACGATGGAGCACCAAAGCCATTTGCTAGATAGTGGCATATCTGGGTGGTTGTTGTTTGACTTAATCTGGTTCTAGTTGAATGGTGCAGAATGCAAATCAAGAAATTACAACAACGCATTTTTGATTAAATATTTATTTAAATGAATGTCATTGTGACCATATGTGTTTGAGCGAATTGCCATTGGACCGAATATTAATACATCAAATTTCAATGACAATTTACGCATATTTCGTCCACTACTTGTCGGCTTCCTCAGTGCCTCGTACTCAGACACCACTGTAAGCGGTTCCATAAAATATAGGTATATTTCTACAGGTTCAGTTTGATCTCAGCTGAGTCATGTCAAATTTGTAGACATTGGGTATTCATACTTTGAGCATTCCGTAGCTCACAAAAAAAATGTTTTGACAAAATGAGTTTCACAAGAAATTTATAAAACATTTCCATTATTGAAAAAAAAAAACTTAAAGAATTTGTGCCACTCCGTGCTGAGGCATTAGACATAGATGATTTAACTCATGTAATATTTATAGGTGTTCTAAAAAACTTATTTGCGTATCCTTACGCTCAAATGCAAACCAAGGATTATCCATAATTGATTTAGAAGAAACAATTTTATAGGTTAACAGAATGTTAGTAACATAATTCAATTTAATGTCAGAATAATGTAGAATCGCTGAACTAGCTGAATACCTTTGTAAAATACAAAAATTTGAGATACAGGTATACCTCGATAGTACGTACATCAACTTTCTCACTTCAAATCAGAATTCCAAAAAAAAACTTCTGGTTATATCTGAAATCTAACATAACTTAAAGGAAGAGCAACCTTCTGCACTATCTTTGGTTGTATTAGATTTCAGATACAATCAGTAGTTGTTATGCAATTGCGATTCGAAGGGAGAAAGCTGGTGTACGTACTATCGAGGTATACCTGTAAATGCATAAGATAATAACGTTTGCATTAAAAAAATAGATTTTTTCCGGATGGTGTTAAAAGATACAAGAAAAAGCTAAGACAGATAATTGCTTTTGATAAATTTCCCATGGAAGGTAATTATTTAAGCTTACTTGCAAAAAAATTCTACGCCCTTGCGAGCGGCCTTCCAGCAGTTAACCGGAACATTCACCATGGCGGACGAAAACATGCGTGTAGGCATGTTTTTGAGTTCTTTCTTCGTTTTATTTATCAATTCCTCCTCAGTTTTCACAACAAAATTGTTGGAGAAGATCTTACGCTTCAGGTTGGCCCAGAAATTCTCGATGGGACGCAGCTGGCAGACGTTGGGTGGGTTCGCTGACTTGGGTATCACATCGATATTGAGCCGCTCCATCTCCTCAAATGATCGCTTCGAGTTGTGGGCCGACGCCAGATCTGGCCAGAACACCGAGTCTTTGCCCTTATGGTATTTCTTGATGAACGACGCGACCTCCAACAGGCAATTCGTGCTGTAAATTTCCCCGTTCACGGCCAGTCCGGAGCTCAACAAGAGCGGCTTTGATTTGCCCTTCTCGCTGATTGTCAGCCCCAGCAGCACCTTCTTGAGGCACTTGGTGTGAGAAATGAACTTCACCTCGGAGCTTACTTCCTTCGTGGGGGAAGTAAAATACGAAGTGTCCTGCCAGTCATTGTCATCCAGGGTGAGATAGGTCTCGTCTCCCATCACCACCGCCACGTCGCGATTCGCCGGGAACATCGAGTTGACCATCTTATTCAGCCGCTGCCGCTGCCTCATTGCCTGTAGCTCCGAAACCAGTGGACTTTCGTTTCTTGACAGGTATGTTCATGTTCGCCAGGTACTTTTTCACTGTTTGGCCGGATGAACCGACCAAACAGGCCAAGCGCAGGCAGCGATGTAGCCACTTTTCCCTCGGTCTTCCTCTTCAGCATCCTTTGGAGCGTCTTGTCGCTCAGGGTCGTCGGCCGTCTGGAACCGGGTTTTCTGTCGATGCTCTGATTGTTGTCTAATAGTGCCAAGATGTTGTAGATGCCAGAACGGGCGTATCCGGCGTCCACAAAATGCCACACGATGTCTGTTTTCGACGCGGCGGGGTTCCGTTCTTTGAACGCGCACACTTCTGAACAGAGTTGCTTCACTGTTTTTGCCATCACAGAGTTCGACCGATAGAGCTGTCAAATTTTGTCCGCTGACTCATCGGGTTACTATGATTGATGCTGTAGTTTCGTCAGTACGGGGTAAGGTAAACCCATGAAAAATCAACAATTTTTGTCCATTTCTTAATGCAAACGTTACTTGACGAAATGGAGGATGAAACAAGAACCGTAGCCCGTAGGTAATAACGATTCGAACGAGAACAGTTTTCAGCCGCTTATTATGAACGGTAGTTTTTGTCAATACAGAGTCATTTTGTATAGCGGTTAGGATCATATACAGGCTAGAAATGACCTATGACTATGACCTATGGCTAGCCGAACTTTATCGAGCTGAGCAACGATATAGTTCATCGTTACGCTCAGCATCTTTAGGCCAAGCTGCTAAAAAGCAACCACATTCTTTATTTGTTGTAAACGAGAAAATGCTTAGGTCATAAGTTCTCTATAGCACAACCAGAACATATATGTTTATTTTACTATCAAAAAGTTATGGGCACAGATTATAGCCTAAAGAATTGAGAAGTCAGTCTTAGTAAGTGCTAGTTCCTGCGATGTTGCCTAGGGAAGATTCAAGTTGCAATCCTCACGAGGGAAGAGTTACTGAAGGAAACCTAGCAGGCGATGCTGACGGGCCAACTTCAAGTGGAAGTTGCGTGCGGTCATCAGCTGTTGTTCGGAATTTCGGAAGCGCAGTTGCTCTACCGGGCATGGAGAAGGTAGATTTATGCGTCGGTGGGTTGTTCCATGAAGGTGTCGCTTAAAAGCGAAGGTACACGGCATGCAGTTAAACCATTGGAGACTGTGGCGGTCGATCCGAATATGACTGGTCGAGTACTTGCGGCTATTTGTGATAGCTTGCAGAAGCATAACTTAAGTTTGGTCAAGAGCGCTGAAACTGCTAAGTAGGCATGGGATATATTGAAGAAAGTTTTTTAAGACAATCGACTGATTCTATGGTTTGATCTTCTAAAAAAATTGACAACAATCAAGTTGGTGGATTGCGATTCCGTTGAAGATTATGTAGATCAGTTGGTGACAACAGCATGTACGAGATCGATTTTGAAGTCATCAATGGTTGGCTTCGTTACTGCTGAAAAAGTTGTCTGTATAATACTGACCAATGATCTTAGGCCTTCAAGCAACGTGCCCATGCTTACCCTGGATGTAGTGAAGACAAGGATCATTCAAGACGTCAAATGGACTATCAAAAATTCTAGCTTCGAAGCAGAAGCAGAAGCAAACAAAAGAAGGTGCTGATAAGAATAATGGAAACTGTTTTACCTGCAAGAAACCTGGGCATTTAGCAGCAAAATGTGAATTCTTCGAAGTCAAAAAGTAAAGTGCTTTGTGTTTTTCTAGCCTTGGGAACCGAGAGGAAGAGAAGTATGGTAATTCAATTCCGGCACCCACATGACGCGGACCGAAGAAGGTTCAATAAAGCATGAACTGGAAGAATCATCAATAGAAGTGAAAGACGTTTGGGTGGCCCCGGAACTGACATCAAACCAGTTATCTATTAGTAAGATTTGCGCATTGATTATGACAGTGCAATTCAAGATGGATGGATGCAAAAGTCGGGACGAGGATGGTGATAACGTACCTATTGGTGTTCAAGAGAATGGCATGTACAAGTTGAATACGAAGCGATCGGAGAAGGTGCTTCTCTTTGACAGCGCTCAGGGCAAGCACACTAGAAATTAAGTTCTTCGCATTCAGATTGAATTTGGTCCATTCTTACGTATGCGGCCGGTAGCAATTCGTCGACAATGCCAGTCGTAAGTGTATTTCATTGAATCCAAGTTTCAAGTTAAAGATACGAAAAGTTCAAAACATTAGCCAAACGAAGGATGGTAGGAAAACTGAAGGTAATGTGGACGGTGCATTGTACATCACCTCCATGATGAAAAAGAGTTTCTTACGTGACGGGGTGACTCATTAAACTACATGTCCTTACACACCTGATGTCGGCCTGATGTCGGACTCTGGGAAAAGCTCTTTGCGTAAGCCGTTCTTACATTTATATGGACGATTTTCTTCTGTTCACTAATGACCTGAACATGAAGAAGTTGTTCTCGTGCGATTAAATTTGGCAAATTACAAGCTTGCCACTACTTCAGTTGATCCAAAGTGTCAAGTTTGACAGAAACATGTGTCCTCCTGGTCAAGCAGAGTTATTATTTTATTCTCTCCTGGTCATCTGTTTGAACCAAGTAAATTGGTTAGGGTTATATACCGTTTTTCAGTTATAAATTAAATTTAACTCTGGGGCTTCAAATGGTAAGTTGACAACTTCAAAGGAGGGCCTCTGGCCCTCACAAGTTCCTACCTCACGCCTCTTCGAGTCATATGATCACAAAAGACTGCCCGCTGAAACATGGAGACGCTGATTTTTATCTAATAGGTTGTATATATTTTTAATAATTATGTCTTATATGTCCAATAATTATTTGATCCTTTCTTCTCCTCTTATGATTAAGAAGTATCTAGTGCCTTGAATACAAGAAGCTGCAACGGAATCTGCGGTAGACTTTAACACTTATTATTGAATGTATTTTTCATATCCGGTTTGCAAATGGACATTTTACTGAATCTGAGCTGATCTGATTCGTGAAGCGCTGTGCGCCATCTGGCTAGTGTCTGATTTTACAGTTCTATTTTTGTCATAACTCACAATAACATATGTAACATAAGTCCTGGGAAAAATTTCAAAAGCATGGTACTTGAAATCAAACAATCGGATTTTAAAATGCTCTTCAGGGTATTTTATTCTATTAATAAATTGTTGAAAAATATATTTACAGTACGCTCAATCGATCATTATCTTCGATTTTACGAAGTGTACGGCGAACATGTTGAATCAGGTTCTGGACGGTGTCTATGTCTATTTCTTTCATCTTCCGCTTGATTCGATTAAGGTGAAACTCCTTTGAATCCTTAGTATTCAACATGCATGTAGTAGTGCAAACATTTTTTGCTCTCATATGATAGTATTGGTGCATCATGAAGAAAACGGTCATGGTTGCCAGTTATTTCAATATTTCTTTGTGGATTACAGTACATCCATTCAATTATTCCCTACAATATTCACATCTTTAAAAAACGCATAAAGCCTCAAAAGAAAAATCCTTTTTAAAGGTTAAGGGAGTCTGGGGCATAATTAGCAAGCTATATATTATGCCATCCAATACAAATATTGGTGAATTTTAAACGTCAGTTCATATTTCAATCATAAACTATCGAATGAGTGTTTGAGTAGAAACATAAAATGTATTTAATACGTTTGAAATTATGCATCTGAGATAATAAATGGGATTTTTGCAGTTTGAAAACGATTCCAGAGACCTTTTCACGTCATACTGAACTCTGACAACCAACGACAGCTTATGTTATACAACATAATTCGATTGCCACATTGTTATTAAGTTTTTCACACGAATTCAGTTGAATGTTGGTTACTCGTAATAATGATCACTTATTTGTGACACTTTGAAGTTACTTGGTACGTACCACAAACACAAAGAGATATTATGTTATTTTGTGATGTTAATAAAAATGAATAGATTTGATTTACTTAACTTTATTTTAATGTAGACTTTGGTAAGTTAATGTATGTATTTACTCGATGTTTAATAAATTTCATCATGTTTCACTTTTTCCACACGTATGTTTCAAAAAATAATTGTAAATTTTTCAATTTTGGTTTTTAAGTACGATTCATAAAAAATTACTTCATGCATTGCACTGGTTATTATTGCACTGGTTTGCAGAGCTTTGAGAACACAGGGTGTGAGGTTGATTCCTGCTATCAATTTCCAGCATATTTTCGCAGTTTTTCAAAATGTCACAATATGGATTCTGTGCAGTCATTTTGAATGAATCAATACGTGTAGAAAATGATGAATTTAAATGATCATCAACCCCCATGACAGTGTCAGTAGTTCGGTTGGTTACTATATTTTCCCGAAATTTATCTAAAAGCAACACATCAATCGAAGATATCGGCATTATAATAATTGGAACTAAATTTTTATTTGAGGATTCATATATTTTTAGGATTTAAATGAACAAACATGTTGTTTAAAAATTTAGATATCAACTTGTTACAAAATTTAACGATATTAAGCTGAGAAGATATTGAAACTGCACTTCAAAAGATTTTTTTACTCATCGGAAATTTGCATGCATAGTTCATGAAAGGTTATGTATGAAGCATACATATATTAGAATTGTTTAAGTACAATATCTTAAATATATTAAGCATTGATATTTCTGGAAATTTATAAGGCTCAACATTAAAAAAAATCGTGTAAGCTTACCCAAGACTACCTCATATTTTTTTCAAAATTTTACAGCTTACTTCCATAGAATTTGATTCGAGGAAAATAATATATGGAGTATTTATCAAAATTTGCATTGAATGCGTTGAAAAATGCTAGTTGAATTTCAATTTTCTCGCCACTAAATTTTTGGCATTCAAACAGGGTTGCGGCTTATCATTTTTGACTCAGGCATATTCATTTGCCAATATCTCCTTTCAGAGGTCAATTTCAAAATATGATGTATGATGAACTTGTAGTGCATGAGTAGACCTACAACTTTGTATAGCAATACTTTGCTCTAACTCCTATATCTTCGACATGAGAGCGTATATTCACAGTGATCTTCACGACGATATTCGCGTGATCTTCACGCGAATATCATCGCGAAGATCACTGCGAATATATTTGCTCTTATTCCTCAGATATAAGAGATAGAGCTATGTACTGTTGAACAAAGTTGTAGTTCTACTCAAGCATCATAAGTTCATCATACATCATATTTTGAAATTAAACTTCTGAGAAGAGCTATCGGCCAATGAATATGGACAAGTCAAAAATGATAAGCCGCAACCTTGCATTCAAATTAGAGCTCTTCTGTAACTCCTTGCTCTTAGAAAAAAAAACGTTGTGAATTTATAGTAAATACCTACAATTATTTAACTGGGAAACTAGGTAGACTTGATGCCTGTCGAGACTTTTTTCCCGCGTTTTTTTTTAAATCTAGAACAGATAACGTATAGTCAATTTCCCATAACGATTCGTCTTTATACAGAGTATTATTATGGTAAAATTTGCTTCAGACTAAACGAGACTCAAGTATAAGACATTTAGTTTGAGACTTGGACTTGGACATTTTGTAAATATTTACAAGATCCCCAATAACTTTTTAAACATATGACCAAAATTGCGTCAAAATTTCACTGCTAGAGACGTGAATATTTAGAGTCAACTGAAACCATTCAATGGCGTTATTCGAAAGATTGTGACATCCGTTCCAAGAAATTCAATTGATATTCCCAAATAGTGTCTCCGTACAGAACCACAGCCGCGCTAACCCGGATTCCCGGAAACCAGATGCACTTAATTGAATTTGCATATAATTTTCATAAAGTGAATGAGATTCTGCATCCAACAGTGCTTAAAAAATTGAAATCGGTCAATAATTGCCAGAGTTACAATTTTTTTACTTCGTTAATGAAAACTTTCATCAGTCAGCACACTCGCGCAAACAGTTGCTGACAACGCTTCAACTCTGCTACGCTAGGCACAGCTGAGTGTAAATTAAAAAAAAGCAAAACGCGCAGTTTTGGGACCGGACTGCTGAATTTTTGCACCAATCTCACTAATTAAACAAATTTTTCGTCCACTGTTTTCAGAGCGCGATGATAATTAACCTTTCAGTGAAAAGTAAATAGTGATCAGGTGGCTACGGGAAGTGGAAATACAGTTTTTGTGAGAAAATAATAGGCAGATCCCTGGCTTTTAGAGTAAACAAAGACGACGAAAAAATTACCTGCTCTGTGGAAATGACCACTAGTTGGTCAATTCAGAGTGTTTTCAGTGAAATAAACAGTGTGAACTGATAAAACATTCTGTTCTGCTCTCCTATTAGCAGTATGGCAATGATTCAATAGAGGTAAGTGGATTAATTTGGCATATTTTGTTGAGCAAACCCAAAGTGTGTATGTGTGGATGAGGAAGCCATCGCTCCTGCCATAAAGGGATTCCATCGTGTATGTCCTTAACCAATTGTTGCTCATTGTTAGCTTCCCAGCCATTGTCGTACACCAAACGTTTGAGAACACTCTAAAAATTTTAAATTGGATGAGCCTGAGGCACGTTAGGTGGATTGTCCATTTTCGGTACAAATGGTATGTTTTGCTCAGTTAGCCAATCTAATGTTTTTTTCGCGTAATGACATCTTGCATCATTACGATCTTGCAAGCATCCGGCCAAAACATAATTTCGTCGTCAGCGTGATATTTTTTGATGAATTGTTTCAATTCGGCAAGCATTGGCTGATATACACGTCAGAATTGACAGCGTTGGCCTTGTTTGGGCGTTTCAAAGGCGCCGAGATACCCTTCGATGACATGGCTGCCTACACTAACACCTTTTGCTCATATTTCGATTTGCTGGCATATTTAACATTGTCTGGTGTTGTTTTAATGTTAGCAGTATAGAAACCATCGTTGCCACTCAATTCATGGTGCAAAAACGTGAAGTAAGATTCATCATCCAAAATTATGCACTTTCCATTTGCAATATGGTCACGATGAAGTGCACGGCAACATTTTGTTATTTTTTCGAGTTTTTGCTGTGTATATTTTTGTGCACGCTGACGTTTCCGATAGATAACGTTATGTTTTTTCAAAATCCGATGGACTGTCATGTTTGAAACCTGAAATTTTCGTGCTAGTTTGCGTGTTGATTGGCCAACCTTGTTTTCAGCGCTTGACAGCATTTTTTTCGTTGTTCTGGCACTCAATTTTGTTGGGCGACCACTTTTCTTTTCATTTTCCGGTTCTTTACCATCACGACAATCTTTCAAAACACGGTATATTGTTGATTTTGATATTGGCTTGTCTTTGAACACGCTTAAAATTTCACTTGTACTAAGCCGTCCAAAAAGGTTGGCGACTTGTGCTCGTAAATCCAGCTTGTACGACATTTTCAATGGAAACTACTGCGCAATTTGAGTTTGACAGTTCAGTAGGAACACAGATGAACGTGACAAGTGCATTGGTTGACATCTGTGTGTTTGTTAATGCTGTCAAATAAACGCCTGAAAGTATTCCCAGGACTTATGTTACACATGTTATCATAATATTTGATGATATTGTTTTATTGATTTTGCTTCATAGATAATTTAAACAGTACTAATTGTTTTTTATGTCCATTTGTCTTCAATTCCCTTTCAATTGAATCTTCCCTGTTATAGGAGCAACTCCTTACTCAG
This sequence comes from Aedes japonicus, assembly GCA_034211315.2. NCBI lineage: Eukaryota > Metazoa > Arthropoda > Insecta > Diptera > Culicidae > Aedes > Aedes japonicus. The sequence goes on along the minus strand of JASCZW010006129.1, from coordinate 35,561 downwards.
GAGCAATAACTATTGGGTCAGCAAAAATAAAAGTAGATTACTGTTATATAATCTACATGAAGCAGCAAATAGTGACCAAGGCAACAGTTATCTAAAATGTATACATGTTAGTTCTCTAAAATTTCAATAGATTTAACAAACTTTTTCAGGATACCTCAAATCACGTTTTTGGTGAATTGCTGCTATCGCTGACAACGAACGAAAACGTGCATATGCGTGGACCCACAGAACTCTACCCATTGACAATTTACGATATTTCTTGCATTTCAGGATCAACCGAATGAAGATCATATAGATACATACATAATAGATACGTATTTTTCATTTACATAAATATACATATACACTATTCTATAAATAATTAATGAGAATGGGAGGGACCATAAGGGCACCCGATTGAAGCATTCTGGATGGGGAGAGTGGGAATGCCAACTCCCCATTGCTAACGGTTTGTGAATAGAGGGCGGGCTCTTGTCCCCGCCTATTGGGGCATCCTCATGTTAGATGGCTTGCTCTTTTGACCAATTGTTCAATCTTGTTGTTGGAAGGAGATTATTTATATCCCTGTGAAACCGTATAAGTGATGTTGCCTATCGATCCACCCAACCATTTTTTGGCCCTTCATACATTGATATAATGAGGACAATCAGTGGTTATTAAAACATGATCAAGTCTAAAAGAGAGGAGAGCCCATTTCTGTCGGACTTAGTGGTAGTACATATCTTACTCTGTTGTAGGATCAAACCAGATAACAGTTACCTATTATTTTCCACATTTATGAGAGCACTTACCACCTCTAGTGCCTGAAAACCCATTAGAACTCATTAGTAATTTGTAACATGCAATGCACATGTGAGTAATAAATGGAGATATTCTCACTGCAGCCGTTCAGAATCGTTCGACAGATGCATATGAGAGATCATTCCCAATGATTTTCTACGCGTTTACTCAATCTCATCACGTGTGTTTGTAGAAAACAAGAGATATCTTACTACATTTGGATTTATCAGGGCAATGATCCCCATTGTATCTTCAAGTGATCATTGCGAGCTGCTCATTTAGTTCAGTCTCTTTTGAACGTGGATGTGTCAGCCAGATATTTGAATTTCAACTTATTACTATGATTTCAAATTTTTTTTTTCAGTGTTTTTTTAATGGACATTTCGATTTACTACTATTTCTTCTCAGGCAATTCATCTTTAAACGGACGATTTCTGAGTTATTGTTTTCCTAAGATTATTGTATCAAAAACACATAAACTCTTCTCAAAAGATACTCTTGAGCCCAAACAACATCCTTTTGTCATAATACGTGTGACGAAATCTCAATCGAAATAGAAAAACAAATTGCTACCATGATTTCTTCAATAAACGTCGTGATGTGATGAGGAGCCACCACCAGTGCAGGACTTGTCATGGCGTACAAGTTCTCCTAATGGCATGATCAAACTGTATATATCTGCAATCCTCACTATTCCGTTTGATGAAGGGTCAAAAACGGTGGTGTGGACCCGTAAGCAGAAGCACTTACACGAAACCCACGGAAAGGATAGAAAATCTCCTTCCAACGAAACGCTCTTATTTCAGAAAATGAACATAATTCAATACACATTAGGATTTCCGTCTGGTGGTTTGTTGAACGTAGGGTTAACAAACTCACTGTAGACTGCCGGAAGATAATGAGACCTTCGCTGATCTCTATCTGATGATTTCCATCAAGGAAGGCATAATTATCATACATGACTTGAGTCATATAACCACGAACCCCTCATCCAGCGTACAGTTTGTCTGGCACCCTGTTTTCCCCTCATTCCCTTTCGTTATTGAATGTTTGTATGTAATTTACGTAAAAGAATATAATATTTGTATTTACAAAATATATCTGACATCTACTGGATTGTTACTGCAAAATAAAAATCAGATATGTATTAATATCTTATTAGTCCTGGAAAGGCTAAAAATTGAAATAGATCAGTCCAATCATCAGAGATAAAATTTTAAAGAAAAGATATTTGATGTGTAAATTTTTTCATCATTAGAATATTGTATAAGCCGAAGAAAGCGGTTTGAGTGATCGAAGAGCCCACTTTGATGATTCCTGAAATAAATTTCTAGTTCTATCTAATCTATTCTATCTAATCTATTTAAACACAATTCTATACTACTTATAATCACATGCAAGTCTTTTATGAAATAGTAGTTCAGAAATAGAATTCCAGCACTGTTTCACTGTTAAGGGACCTTCTCCTGGTTATCCTTATAAAAATCGATTTTTTTTTTGAAGAAATGGATTCATAATACCTCTAGAACACTCTCCTAAAATATTTTGAAAAACAAAAAATTATTTTTCGAGTTATAGTGCTATATATACCTATATACATGAACCGGTTTACGGTATTCCATGGCCCGGGCGGCCGTTTTCTCGAAATGCATTTTTTTGCAACTGTTTCGCGATAACTTCAGTAAAAATAGTCGGATTTTCTTCAACTTGGGCTTATTTTGTTCGTCTATTAGTTTTTCATAAGATGAACTAAAATCTTTGACCTAGGTGGTCCGGTTGCATTTCTACAGGGGCTTAAATATTCAAAAAAAGGCCAAAAATAACACTATGTTCTTCTAAGTCCGCTTATTATTTTTTTTTGATCGGATCTTCTTCATTTAGTCCATCTTATAAGAAAATCATGTTACTAACAATTCCTCGTTTGATATTTTGATTTCAGAAACTCTTCAAGAGAGTATCTTGAGCAACAGCTAGAAAAGCCGTTTTTTCCAGTGCCCTCTAGCGGATGCGTGTCACATTAGTTCTGGTCAAAAAAATTTTTTTCAATATTTTTTCGTATTTAATAAAATAATAAAAAAATTTAACCGTCTATCTTATTTGGTCTCGGCGTGAGAAAAGTTCAAAAGAAGAGGTTTTTCGTGTTCAACCAGGAGAAGGTCCCCTTAAGCTGAAATGCAGAAAAACAAATAGAGAATTAAATTGTCATGCTGCTTCATGCTCTAAAATGCAAAAATAATTTACAATGCATGGATGATCCCAGAGTGTGCTGAAATTATTATATAAACGAGAATGGAAAATAAACCCTGCCTGTAAACGATCTTCAGACGAAGTTACTCACCTTGCCATTGTCAAATTGACAACATAGCCCAGGCTGCGTCAACCAGCGTCTCCATGCAGAAATGCTGAAAAACCAACTAAACCTCTTTTGTTTGTCATGTTACTTCATGCTAAAATGTGTAGATAAATACTATGGAAAAATGTATCTTGGTCAGTAATGGGAAAAAATGAGAAAAACCGAATTGTAGTAGGCTCATTTAGGACTGACTACAGTAAATGCCCCATTTTTCCCGTTTCTCCCCTCATTTTTAATACATACTAGAATTATTACCCAAATATTCAATTCGGTGCAACTTTATTACACCCAAGTGCTTTGTATATTAACAGAAAAATTTTGAGAACTGAATGGACTAAATTTTACTTTGATCGAATGCCAGGAAATGGTTCGTTTTACCTGAATTCCCTTCATACATGCACGAACTCATATACCATGTGGTTTTGAAGATTCGCGTCAGTAGTATTACTTTTACTTACACTTCACTTATGTAAAAATGTCCGAAGATGCAAATGGTGATGGGCTCGTTTTAGGTTGACCTCAGGAAAAGGTCTATTTTATCTGATTTCCCCTCAAGGTTTAAAAAATTCATAAACCATGCGGTTTTGAAGATCGGCGCCAGTAATATTACTCTGACTTACACTTTGTTTGTCCATTGTCCAATGTCCAAACAATTGAATGGCGATGGTTTAGGGTTGGAAATGGTCCATTTTACCCGATTCTCCCCCGTAATTTAATACACTCAGATACCTTGCGGTTTTGATGCCGTGCCAGTAATATTACTCTCACTTGCACTTTATGTATGTAAGAATGTCCTGAAAATCGAATGGTGATGGTATTGTTTAGGGTTTACGTAAAAAAATGGTCCATTTTACCCGATTTTCCTTTATAATTTGATAAACTCATATAACACATATGTACCCTTTCAGCACTGGTTGTTATTTTATTTCTTGAACACACGTTTGGCAATAAAACACTTTTACCAAATACAACCTCAACGAATATGAAACGTCGTTGTAGATCTTTTCAAAATATGACTGCAATTAGACGATAAGTGATCTAGCCAACATTCAAGTTGGGTGAGTTTCATTTGAAACCCTCTGCTCATATATGAGGACGGTCGAAGCGATTCCTGCGAAGACACTGAACTTTTGACGTAGGACTATGTCTTTGTTTTTAATACAGGGGTACATGTTGCGAGTACAAAAATTTGGAGCGTCACGAAATATGCTTAGGTTTTGAACGTTTATAACTAAGTCATTCCTCGATTGATTTCCAAAATTTTTAGCTCAATCGATCGGAACATTTTCTACAATTCGATTCCAATTTATAAATCTATTGCTTTTTAACATTCTACTATTGAAATTAACGCAAATACAAGGTGATGTCTTATAATGCCGATTTTTCAGAGTAAATTTACCAAATGCACAGTTCTTTCCTAGCGCAGACTTCATATTTAAGTAACGAACGTCTCCCAACCAGCCACGAAGGTTATAAAAGAGGTACACCTTGACATTTTGCTTCAGTCTTACGGCAGTCGTGGAGCTGCGCAGTGGTGGTAGGAGCCCAGTTGGCGGCAGCAAGCACCATGGATGGTGTACTGGCGAGCAATCGTTGCAGCAAAGCCGCCCGTGACAACGAAACAAGAATCATCCCATGACACCTGCAGATGGCCACCAACAACGACGAGGAACTGAACCAGAAAGACCTAAAAGAAAGTTCAAGCTCAATCGCGAACCATGCTTCTCTCCGGTTTATTAAATCCGTCCTTTTCAGGACGACCAAATCCGTTTGCCAATTAAAGAGTTTGGTTGAATTTTCCTCTAGTGCTGATTAAATTTTAATTACCACGACCTGGTTGAACATAGCATTCATTAAACGCCGCATCCCGGAGAAAATGAACACCCAACGAACGAAATTCTAACATGGATAATGCGAGCCGAACTGCAACACGTCCGACCGACCATTTAGTAGAGTTTAATTTAGTTCCTAGTTGTGCATAGCGGATTAGTTGCTGGTGATGGCAAGTACATAAAGCATATTTCTGTTAAAATCATCCGTTTAGCGTGCAGTAATCAAAACTAATTATTGTGGCGCATGAAATTCAGTTCCTCCCCTTTGGTGCGATTTGTATCACATTGTCTTCTTTGGTACCGCCTTCTTTTGTGCAATAGCATCTGACGCCATAACATACCAGCTCTTAGCAGAATTTTGATTCAGTCTTACGGCAGTCGTTGAGCTGTGCAGTGGTGGTAGGAGCCCAGTTGACGGCAGCAGGCACCATGGAGGGTGTGCTGGCAAGCAATCGTTGGTGCAGTTGGCTGTTGGTACCGATGCGCCCGCCAACTTCGCTGCGCGAAACATGGCTGCTGTTACCTACGAACTGGCGAGAAAAAGTCGCCCGTGACAACGAGACAAGAATCATCCCACGTCACCTGCAGATGGCCACCAACAACGCGTTAGCAACAACCAGGAAGACCTAATAGAAAGTGCAAGCTCAATCGCGAACCATGCTTCTCTCCCGTTAATTAAATCCGTCCTTTTCAGGCCGACCAAATCCGTTTGTCAATGAAAGAGTTTGTTTTGTGGAATTTTTCTCTTGTGCTGTTTGAAATTTCAGTTACCACGTCCCGGCTTAAGAGGATTGCTATCAATGCCGCGTGCCGGAGTAAATGACAAAGCGCGTTGAACAACCAACGAACGAAATTCAAGAACGGATAATTCGAGCCGAACTGCAACATGTCAGACTGACCATGTGTACAGATCTATAGTATAGAGTGTAGGTTGAAATCGTTTTAGTTCCTAGTTGTGCATAGAGAATAAGTTGCTGGCGGTATATAATAAATAATCCATAGGGAGAACTTGAGAGCTGGTGGCGTGGCCATCTACGAGAAGAATACAATTTCACCAGCATCAACGTCCCACGCAATCGAAAAGCTGAATGAACGATACGATCCCATTCTTTTGAAAGTCGATGGGTGCATGATGACGCTGTTTTGTATTTACCTATCACCAAACACCACGATGAAGCTTGGCAAAGCTTTCCTGGCAAGAAACCTGTTCTACTATAAATATAAGGATATTCCTGTCATCTTTACAGGCGATTTCAACATCGACATCTCAAAAGAAGAGAATGTTGTTTTTGTTAGATACATGAAAGGTGCATTGGACTTGGATCTTATTTCGGTTTCCAACAAACCTACTACGTTGGGTGGATCGTGCATCGATATGGTGTTTACGAGGAAAACTCCCGCGATGCCGACGGAACGTTTCATTACGTATTTTTCGTACCATCGTCCGTTGTTTACATTGCTGTCTGCAGCAAAGCAGTGAAAAATAACGTTCCATCGCAAACTTCTTTTCTGCAGTCGGGACATCCTTGCCGGTTGAGGGTACCGACCTTCCTCCGGTGAAGCTCTGCCTCGTTCTGGCATTACCGACTCGAAGCTGCTAACTTGGTGCCTCATTTCTATGGCACTCATTGCATAGATCGACTGATCGTGGTTTCCGATCCTTGGGTGACCTGTAGGTTCATTCGTGACATCCGTTTGCAATGCAAGAGATAATTAGCATTCTTTTTGAATCATCTTCCAATGATTGAGTTCAACGATCAAACATCTTGTATTGAAAAAATTTATAATTTTTACCATGAACAAAACTGTAATTAATTATTGATTTTTTTTTCTCCAACAGATCCATAACTATCATCTCAAAACGTCAAAGATAGTGGCCCTTTCAACCATCGTAGAAAATACAACCGGGGCTGTATCATAATCAAAACCAAACGGCCCTTTTCAGGGCCACCAAATACTATCTAAAGAGTTACAAAAGAACTTTCTTACATATTTACTTCCTAATGCTGGTCTAACGTTTCATTAGCACTATTTCAACCTAGACGTCTATCGGCAACAATAGACTTTGAATTCCCAAACAGACCACAACCATATACAACAGGATATACAACAGAATATGCTATTATGGTGCATTCTAGCTCCATCATCTCGGAAGGCAATTAGCTCCAGCAGCAAGGTTCGGAAGAAGAAAACGTATAGCACCACATCTACCGGGTGCTGAAGCATTTTAACCCAAAGTGATAAGCGTTAGGAACAGCTTCGACAATGACATTTCCGAGCTGATTGAATGCCTAGCTTCCCGACTGATATAGAGTATCTTGATATCATACACTATCGGAAATAATTATAACACCACCATGTTATTTGCAATTTTTCGAAAAGTGTTCAAACAAGGATGATCAGTGATTCAGTTTTTAGAAACATAGTATTAAGTGTTACAATATGGGGTCAGAGGATGAAATGAATATTACGTTTTATTCAAATGTTATGCTTCATTTAATATTTTAAGGTGGAAATAAATATAACACCACTTCGTATAAAAACTTGTTTATTTAATATATTGCTGAAGGAATACATTATTAGAGGTAGTCAGTAGTGCGTTGCTTCACCTTTCATGATTACTTCTTCCAGCTGCCTGGGCATCGAAGTAATGAGAGATTTTAAGATGTTTGGGAGTAATTTTGAGCCCATTCATCGAGTGATAGCTTTCCTCAGTTGTTTTGCATTTTCATATGTCCTGCCCTGTGCAAATACTGCTTGAGACAAAATTCCCAAGCATTTTCTATTGGGTTCAGGTCCGTACTACAAGCCGGCCAGTCCATTACAGGAATGTTATGAGCCTTCAGAAAACTTTTGGTATTTTTGGCTGCGTGACAAGAGGCGTTGTCTTGCTGGAAAATTACATTTTCGTCCATGAACTCTTCTGTGAAAGGAATCAACACCTCTTCCAACAATTCGCAATACATTTCCGAATTCATTTTCGTTGAAATGAAGCATATCGGTGTTTTTGCAGCTTGGCTAATACCTGCCCAAACCATTACGATCCCTCCTCCGAAGTTGCGAAGATTCTCTTGTAGGCTTTTTTCTTCCTCTCTTATCTTGCCAACAATTACCAGAACCATCAGGTCCATCCAAATTGAATTTTTTTTCATCACTGAAAACCACTGTGGACCACTCATCATCCCAGAACCGATGCTTTTCGCAAACCTCAACCGTGCATTTTTTATGACGTGGAAGAAGTCGCGGTACAGGGACGGTTTTCCTATACGGAAGATTTTCTTCGGAGCTTAGAACTTGACGAATACGACGGCTAGTAACCGAAATATTCATATTCGCCTTAATTTTTGCAGAAGAAAGCTTGGAATTAACAGCGAGATGTATCATTCGGCGTTTATCTCTATCTGTCAGATATGAAGGACGGCCCGGTCGCTTTTTTGTGGCGTGTTTAGAACCCAATCGAATATAGTTTGTCACGGCATCTCTACTCCTTCCTATTCTGCGAGCAATTTCGCGCAGAGAATACCCTTCCTCCTTCAATATGTCGATTTTACCACGCTCCTCGTCCGTCAAAATCGTTCCTTTAGGCATGGTCCTTGAAAATTTAGAAAATAATTTGTATAATAGCATGCACAAATATTTGTATTATTTTATTCACCAGAAATAGGCTTCACCCAATGTTATTGCCAATGAAAAAAACTGCAGTCGTAAGATAAGTCCGCTGAACAACAGATTTAATATAGTGGCGTTTTAATTATTTCCACCCGTATATGAACAAAACATGACTCCTCTGCTCACATATACAAATCAAGCGCAAAATGTTCACATTGTTTGGTAGCATGTATTAGTGCGCATATAACAATAACACTATTGAAGGGATAACTGCACTCAAAGAAAAGCTGGCATCAATAATGATGGTGGTGTTATGTATATTTCCACTAGTGTATGCCATAAATATTATTTTCAGTGAAAGCAAGATGTATGAATGTAGATTTCAAGACAGGCTAAAACAAATAATTAAGGTTGTACTGCGAACGTTTAGTGTATGGGAATTAGAACAATCAAGTACATTGCTTCGTAGTCCTACGTCAATTTTGCGTACAACCCCATTGGGCTGTCCCTTCTAGTTTTTTACATTCAAAAGCTTTAGGAGCCTCAAATATCTGAACTAGTTTTGCGTTTATGTAATTTAATTTATCCCGATTTTAACTTGTTATCGATTGCTTGACTGCTGTTCGTTTACAAATCCGAGTAGCTCAATTGTGTAATAGTTTTTGGTATTGTACTTGAAATGCAGTTCTTTAATCGATGGTGTAGGTCATATGGGGCTATTTATAAACCACGAAGACTTTTCTAGGGGGAGGGGTGCGGTCTTACCAAAGTTTTCGCTCCATACAAAGTTTAAAAAAAAATGTATCGAGAAAAGTCTACGAGGGGAGTTTGAGATTTTCAAAAATAAGTCTACGTGGCTTATGAACAGGCCCTATTCTAGTCGTGTTCTGAAAATTCCTTCAGTTTATCAAACTTGCGTTACAGGTCTCGTTGCTATTAAAGAATACTGAAATTAACTTGCTGCGATAAGAAATCTTATGCAAACAGAGTTTTCCTCTTTATTAATAATTACTTTCTTCTATGTTTAAGATGGTTATTGCATTATTATATACTCTTCTTCACTGCAGGGCAGCAACGCCTCGAAGCATAAGTTGTAGAACGTCATTGTAGTGAGTTTGTCTGAAAACATGAAGCCATCGGTCACAGACCGTCGAGTTTTTAAAAAGCACTAAGCATAGTTAGCAAAACATGTGTATGTCCAACGACAACAACAGCCCTTGATTTCAACCGAAGCCCACCCCAGCTAACGACTATGAATAAGTAAGCACCATATTTTACTAAGTACAACATGGAGCCATGGACAGCACAATCCTACACACGGAGTCTGATTTGGCGTCTTAGTGGGCACAAATCCATGCGCCGTTTTACGAAATTCCATATGTTCGCACACTGCACAATCCGGAACTATATAATAAATATGACTCGTGCCTACATGTAGCCCTGGAGACTGCGGGGGAAAACAATGTCGTCCAGTGAGTTTCACCGGTCCCTAAACAGCAGACAGCGAGTGACATTTGCAAGGAGTCTACACCACATATGGTTCGGCCGGTCGATGGAATTTGAACACGAATATGAAATAGGTAAGTTCATCTGATGATCGATCACTTACGGTGGGTCCTTCAATCATATCGTGCTTCTTTGTGTCTCTATCACTTATCCATCGAGGGAAGACGTGATACCATAAAGACATAGAAACGATGGACATTTAAGGTTTCCAAAATTAGATCTTACAATTAGATAATGGAAATTTGAAAAATGATACACTCGAGCTTCGGGTGAGGAAGACTGGCAGGTCGAGCCCTCCTTATATTCCGGCCAATTTGATATCCTCTTGGGCCAGCACCAGAAGTGAATCGAACATTGGTATAACAAAACTCATTTATGTTTGTTTACAATGTTTCCTGCAGTCGGGTGACTTTCGTGTTGGTCTTCACACACGTTCGTCGCTTGGCGCCCGTTGAAATTCTAACCGCTGCCGCTGGTCGTTGGCAACCGGTCGAAGTAACAGCTGGTCGGTTGGACTTTAGAACAATGAGTAACCAAATTCCTTAGGGGGGTGACTGGAATGAATCAGCTCAAAAAAGTGTTTTCCTTTTTTTAGGGGTTTGACATTCACACTGCGTGAATTTAAGTGCAACGTGTTTATTCTTCTCCTTCCCACTACACACAGTGTTGCTAATGCATTACTTTAGAAAACAGTGAGGCAGTTTCATTTTATTTTAATCATTGTGGCAAATGAAGTCATTCGATCTGGTGCTGCTGTTGGCTTGCAACATCATCATGTAAACAACTGCGAAGATTAGCACCCGTCTTTATTGCGGCACTGAGTTGCAGTGCCTGGCCTACAGCGCTCTGGAGAAACCTTCTACAGGGGGAGAGCTTTGCATAGATCCGTCTGTCTAAGACACACCATTCCATCGTCGTCGTCGTCGTCGTTGGCTGCTGACCCTTTTCCCACCGACTCGAAGCTATCCTACAAGATCTCCTTCGACGATGGCGGCTTCGGTCGCAGTCGACAACTTTGGCGAAAACTTTTTCCCTTATTCTGTTTGCCTTGTTGTTCATTACCAACCCAGTCTGGCCGGATCGGATCGAGTGTTGTAATGAAATTTGCGCAATTATTTTTCAATTTGTCAGCATTATAATTACAGAGATCACCGCTGTTAGATAATTCCTTGTAACTATTTATTATTCCTCACGTTGTGTATACTTTCGCTCAACTAAGGTTGAGCTACCTGTGCCCTGTACCTCACATCTACAAACAATCTTCATTTTAGCTCGGTTACTTCAATTTGCCCACCCGAGCCGATATTTATGGGCCGTATTCTTTTCTCCCCATAGCATCATTCCAACGAAACGAATATTTCAATTATTTAATTTCAAGTGACTGCAATGCAAGTCCTAAAGCAAATGGTTTCGACTTTCGATCTAAACTATGCACTTACCGTCCAACCAGCGCACAAGATTCAAATTAAGTTGTACACACATAGTTTGCATTTCTGGCACCGGTTAAATGGAACGCGAAAATGTTCACGGGTGTGTTCGATTGCTGTTCGCGTCTCAAGCGTTGGGGATAGGAAAACACTGTCTCGAAGGGTATGCTCGCAATTGCAACTACTTCTTTCGAATGTAGTATAAGGTGGTGACTTCTATGTTTCCACAGAGATGTGCGGTATCTGACGTGAACTTTAATGGCAGTTAAAGTGCGGTCGAATGATAAGATCAGCAACTAATCGACATTATCAAACATGTTAATTGCTGGTTCGGTAATTTCAATTATATTTAGTTATGAGATAAATGGTTTAAACTAATGCAATTCATATGTAGCGGCAATGGGATAGAGAGAAGCATAGGTTTGTGACAAGATGAAACAAAATGGTATGACTACATAAGCATGCATGACGGCTTCTTCTCATTTATGATTGAAGTTGGAAATTTGAGGTTCGCCTCTAATTTTTAACCAATTCACGAAAGAATCAATAATGGAAACTGTTTTGATAGGTCTTTACTTAAATATCCTATTAATTTTGGGTACAGTTGTATGGATCATATTAGATATAGGTAGATTGGATAGCAGATTGGTGGATCATATTTGACTGACCAGAAAGCATTTATTCAAGTAGACTCCACATGATATCAAGGCTTTGAACCGTGTGTAGTTTCACAGTGGTATGTGTGGTATGTACATAAAGACCAATAAAGGCAAAGTAATTTACTTCAACTGGCACGTACCACAAATCAATCACCTTCTGTAGATTCTAAAAATGCGACCCCCCCCTGAAACGGTTTCAGTGCATTCGTGATTTAAGTCTTTCGTTGACATGGGGGTTTAACAGGTTTAATATTACGGTGGCATACTGCCATCGTAATAGATGAAAGTTTTTTTTTGAATTTGGATTCATTTGTTCCTACGGATCTTCCTTTTTTGTAGATAGGTTTTTTCTATACCGGTTGTCTTTTTAAATTTCTGATAATTGAGAGCATAACGCTTACGTGAAAGGTTTTTGAATGATAATAACTCTCGTTTTATTGAAAATAGAAACTTGGAAACTTGGGTCCTTTCAGGGCCTTCAAAAACAAGTAGCAAAATGTTGAAAATAGTCTTCTCATTTCCATGTCTCAGTTTTCATGCTCAGCTGCAAAATAATTTTGCTTTGCCGTCGGTGTCGGAATTTTTAACTGAGGCCCGGACCCTTAAATGAATTTTGCTACTTTTGCGTAAACTTTTCCTTCTTTCCATACTATGCTTCCCAACGCTAGTAAATAGTGGATGGAAGAAGCCGAAACGATTTCAGGGCCAGAGTTTGACGAAGTTTTGCCCGCCCTCACAACCACGACCCACCCAGTTGTGCTATGGGAGACAACGCAAATTCTCAAGGATAGAAAACGCCGATTGGACAACAAGGATACTGAAAACAACCCACGTATTTTGCCATGGAGAGACGTGGAGTTGACTAAACAACTTTCCGGTATTAATATAGCAAACGATGGTGCGCTGCTGCCCAAGAAAACTGAAAGAAGAAACTAGTCTCAAATGCGTGCCATGACCACCCTCCGTTTTGGGATGATCAATTAAATTTAACAATACAGGAGTTTATGTTAACGTGAAATTTTCGTTATCGAACCTAAACTATCAATGCATATCATCTAAAACAGAGCATTTGAGATTGTTTGAGGCACTCAGTCGAGAATGATCCATTTGATGACACTTTTTCATTAGAGCCCAACTTAAAAACGTCAGCAATTATTCCATCAAAATCATTTCGAAGAAAAAGAGTCCTCCTATCTGAAGAATTGATAGCTTGAATGGGTACCCACGAGTCCTGACGCTTCAACCTAGCTGTTCACCACTGTATTAAGAAGAAATGCCAATGCAGAACTCGTAGCTTTCGGGAAGGTATGTCCTGGTCCTCTGGAAAGTAGGGAGTTGGTGTCAGGCCTGCTGAGCAAAACCGGAAGAAAATCTGGCAATGGCAGCTCAACGAAGGAATACAGACCGGACGACGAAAAAGAACTAGCGCTAGGAAACTTGATACTTGAAATTAAACATCTTTCAGCATCATGGGTACACTTTGTTTGAATCACGAAATATTAACGGAAAAGTCATCGTTTACGTTTGTCAGTTCAGTCCAAATGAAACATATTTGTCGAACTGTATGTTTGCCAGCAAATTATATATAAATCCAGCTTGTTAGCGTGAAATTTCAGTACATACTTCTGTTGCTGTGTTTAGTTTTCCTTTTATCATTCAAATAGTTTGTTGTTTACTCGTAATCACGTTAAATGTAAGCAAACATATACGATGCATACACAAGTTAAGAATTACAGATATATTCTAATATACAGTATGATCATATGGAGGGCGAACTCAGCGCAGTGGTTAACATCCATACCTCTATTTAAAGTCGCGAGTTTGCATCTCACTCCCGGACAAGTTACGGAAATACCCAAAAGGTATTTGAGTGACTATGATGGGAGATGAACCATCCCAGGGCTGAAAATCTTCATAATCAAGGAATTAAAACAAAAACATATGGTAATTTTAGCACAAGGTCATGAATTAACAATGATTTATTTCTATTTTCGCTCAGGATCATCATATTTCTATTAATTTTCAGATAAAGTTGCCCTATATGGAACTAACAATACACATTCTCTTCATATCTATTCGTTCTAGCAATAAAGTACCGTCCACTCCTAGCGCTTTGCACGGAAATGAGAAATTATCTGCTCCTGACAAACTTCATCAAAGATCGTTACTCCGCGCATGGGAGAATACAAAAAACAACAATCAAAGTGGAGAGATATTTGGATATAAACCACTCCTCCGGGGTCACCCTTACCCAATCCATCTCTGTTTACCGACGTAAACCCTGACTGGGTAGTTCTGCACATTGATTCGTAGTTTCTCCTGAAAAGCTCCCCCAATCAGGACTCAACATAACGTGGCATGAGTTGACACTTGATAAAGAACACAATAACTACTATATAGGCAGATTTGCATCTCCACATGAATAATAAACAATAAACAATAAACAATAAACAATAAACAATAAACAATAAACAATAAACAATAAACAATAAACAATAAACAATAAACAATACACAAACAATAAACAATAAACAATAAACAATAAACAATAAACAATAAACAATAAAACAATAAACAACAAACAATAAACAATAAACAATAAACAATAAACAATAAACAATAAACAATAAACAATAAACAATAAACAATAAACAATAAACAATAAACAATAAACAATAAACAATAAACAATAAAACAATAAACAATAAACAATAAACAATAAACAATAAACAATAAACAATAAACAATAAACAATAAACAATAAACAATAAACAATAAACAATAAACAATAAACAATAAACAATAAACAATAAACAATAAACAATAAACAATAAACAATAAACAATAAACAATAAACAATAAACAATAAACAATAAACAATAAACAATAAACAATAAACAATAAACAATAAACAATAAACAATAAACAATAAACAATAAACAATAAACAACAAACAATAAACAATAAACAATAAACAATAAACAATAAACAATAAACAATAAACAATAAACAATAAACAATAAACAATAAACAATAAACAATAAACAATAAACAATAAACAATAAACAATAAACAACAAACAATAAACAATAAACACTAAACAATAAACAATAAACAATAAACAATAAACAATAAACAATAAACAATAAACAATAAACAATAAACAATAAACAATAAACAATAAACAATAAACAATAAACAATAAACAATAAACAATAAACAATAAACAATAAACAATGAACAATAAACAATAAACAATAAACAATAAACAATAAACAATAAACAACTAAACAATAAACAATAAACAATAAACAATAAACAATAAACAATAAACAATAAACAATAAACAATAAACAATAAACAATAAACAATAAACAATAAACAATAAACAATAAACAATAAACAATAAACAATAAACAATAAACAATAAACAATAAACAATAAACAATAAACAATAAACAATAAACAATAAACAATAAACAATAAACAATAAACAATAAACAATAAACAATAAACAATAAACAATTAACAATAAACAATAAACAATAAACAATAAACAATAAACAATAAACAATAAACAATAAATAATAAACAATAAACAATAAACAATAAACAATAAACAATAAACAATAAACAATAAACAATAAACAATAAACAATAAACAATAAACAATAAACAATAAACAATAAACAATAAACAATAAACAATAAACAATAAACAATAAACAATGCCTCACCCCACTTTGCCTCTTTCACGCTCACTCTCTCTTTTTCTCTCACTCTTTTTCTCAATATCCCAAGAGTCTGCTTTGCACATCGGCTGGGAACGGTTGTGTCAATTATTTGTTGCGCACTATTTTATTATAAGGCATAGCGCATTAGCGAAAAAAATAGAACCATAAAGTTGCGGTCAGGTGTTATATTTAGTTGCTGTGGGTGTAGATCGTGATTGATTTTGTGGTTGGTTTTGACCCGTACTATTGGTTTACCATAGTCGCCGAATCATCATATTAAGGATTTCTTTGTTTTCTCAATGAAAATTTGACAAGAATGTGATTGTACTGTGATCGAGTGGTTTGGGTCATTATTAATTGTCTAGTTAATTACGTCCTATATAATATGTTCACCATATGGGTCATTTGGCATAGCATGTTATCTATTGTTTGGTGGCATGAGTGCGTGTTCGATGCTTTGTTGCGAACTGCCTTTACTATCGGGCATAGCTCGGTATTTATATTTTTTCGAAGAAGTTGATTACAGAGTGTTTGTTCTGTTGTTTGCGAAAAAGTTTTGATGTCATTATATAAAACGGTTCCAGTGAAAAACTGGACGCACGCCTGCGGAGTTGGGTACAGGTGACTCGTGAGGTAGTAAGTGCTCTCAAGGACATGGAGCAAGACAGGTAATTGTAACCCATTGTATCTTTATTAATAAAATTTATTGTTAATAGGTTTGCGTCGACCATCAGTTTAATTGGTTGAATCGGTTGTGTCGACACTTCGTTCCGCAAAATTTTGCTATCGGGCGTGGCGTTTTGTCTATTGTTTCGGTTGCCTATTGTTCGTTGCGCGAGTGATCGAGTGAGCATGAGATAAGATGGGTCGGTGGTGAGGACATAATTAATTGTGATCCAAATTATTCGTTCACCATGCTCGTCGGGCCACCTAGATAAAAAAAAAATAACTTTTTTATTTCTGGTTCAAACCGATAACGATGTATTAAAATATTGTAGATAAGGTCATTTTATGAAACTTTGTAGAAGACAAAAACTTTCTATTTCTTAACTGGACGAAGTTGTAGGGTGAAAAAGGAATGAAAAATGTAATACCCCCTTAAACTTTTTTATTTGAATTTTCCCATTTCTTAAAAGTTCTTCAAAGTTTAAGGTACCTAAAAATACAATTTTTTGTAGAAGACAGCTTATCATTATCTTTTAATTTAAAGGATTTACATCAGTTTTAATGAATATTTTGAGCTATCTTTAAGGATGTGTAGATTACAGGTTAGCAGGTATTAGCAGCTTAACTGACCTTACCGTACCAATCAGACTAAGGCCGGCGTGGCCTCTGCTGTACACAGAAGTTGTCTCCATTCTATTCGGTCCATGGCTGTCACTCGCCAGCCTCGCTTTCTGCGGAGGGTCCGCAGGTCGGCTTCTACTTGATCGATCCACCTTGCTCGTTGCGCGTCTCTTCTTCTTGTACCTGTCGGTTCGTTTTCGAGAACCAGCTAAATTTAACGTTAATTTATTCATTAACTGATACCCTTCAACGTGATGTACACATCATGAGGGGGTCCAAGAGGGCTTCAAAAAGTAACTAAGTTTCTTATTAGATTATGTTGCATATATAGTTATTTTTCATTTTTTTAAATAAATATTTAGACATGCTATTGATGTTTTTGTAATCTACACATCCTCGAAGATAGCTAAAAAAAAGAATAAAACTGACGTAAATTCTTTAAATGAAGAGATAATGGTAAGTTGACTTCTACAAAAAAAAATTATATTTTAGATACCTTAAACTTTGTAGAACCTTTAAAAAATAAGAAAATTCGAATAAACAAGTTATGATAAAAAAAAAAAACTAGTTTTAAGGGGGTATTACATTTTTCATTGGAAGGAAGCGGAACGTGCGGAACGTGTCCCAGCTCCGCTCAGTCGTGTTGGGCCAATTTGAAGAGGAGAGTATATTCAAATAATTTCGTGGCCAATACGACGGATGATCGGTTTTACGAAAATTGGGAGAAAATGGCGTAACCCGAAAAAGCAACATCGCGAATTGATTTTGCGCAAGCACCTGTAAAATCCTCAACTCTCTTATAGGAAAACAACTCGGATTCGTGCAGTCAACGGTGAGTGGTGTGATTAAATGTTACTACGAAACTATGAGCATCGAATGGAAGGAGAAATGCGGTCACAATCTATTAGTGATCAGGATCACGAGCGTGTCGTGAAAACGTTTAAGCGGAATCCCTATACTTTGGTCAGGAGGTCGCCAAAAAGTTGAATCTGTTCAAGTCTTTAGTTCAGAGAGCCAAGGACCGGGAGGGACTGCATACTGTACACCCATATGCTCACGAAGCCTAATTGTCTCAAGGCGGACTTCCGGCAACTTCCGTGGCTACTGTACTTCAGCACAAGTTTGATGTTCCGGAGGAAGCAAGGAAGCAGAAACTTTCAAAGTATGCCAAGAAATACGTGATTTGGCAAGCGATCTGCTCATGTGGCAAACAAAGTGTACCGTTCGTGACTACCGGGACTGTAAACGGGGAAATCTACCTCAAGGAGTGTCTACAGAAGCAAAAGCTTCCTCCGTTAAAGCAACACGAGGGCCCTTCTATCTTTTTGCCGGATCTAGCTACGTGCCACTAATCAAGTATTGTCCCTGAGTGATACAAAGCCAAGGGAGTCACTTTTGTACCCACGGACATGAACCCACCCCCAGCGCACCGGAACAAAGGCCCATCGAAAAATACTGGACTATTTGAAGCAGGTATTACGGAAGCATCCCAAGGAAGTCAAATTTGAGGAAGACATGAAGACAAAGTGGGTTTCCGTACAGAAGAAACTGCAGTCAGATGTTGTGCAGAACCTAATGAGTAGTGTTAAGCGTAAGGTACGGTTTTGGTAAAAACTTACTGATAGGTTACATTTTGTTGCTTGAAAATTTGAAAAGGATCGGTTTATTAGGTAAGTTTTCTACAGAGTATTTTCCGTGATACAATTTTATGTTGGACACCCTTCAGAGAGTTCCTTTATAGCAGCTTCTTCACATTTCTGTCCATAGTAGAATCCGTATGTTTGCTATTTTTGTCACATCTAGATTTTCTTGCGATAGTCAAACATTCTGAAAATGCCCTCGGCTCGTTTTTAATTTCAAAGCCTGCCGTTACCCTATACGGAATCATCAATGCACCTTCTCTTCATGTCTATTCGTTCTAGCAATAAATAAAATAACTGTCCACTCCTAGCGCTTCGCATGGAGATGAGAAATTATCTGTTTCTGCAAACTTCATCATTCAGAAAATGTTTGCAATACACTGAAGACTGTAAATTAGGGCAAATTAATTTTTTTCGTTGGTTGAAGGATAAAAAACCAGGATTTAAGGGCTCTGCAAGATCCGTTCGCGTATGTATTTTTCATTCATCGCCTATTTTTTGTCACAACGCTTATAAATTGTAAAAATAGATCATAGTTCTATTAAGTACAAACACTCTCTCTGACACAACCTGTGAAGAAGTGAAATTTTTCACTCTGAAATATTTTAAAAGATAAATTATTTTAGAGTGTCCAGATTACCGTGGATGCAGACCTTAGTTAAATACTTAAGCAGCTAAAAAAAATTCGAAGAAAGTTTAAAAAGTAAAGTAACTGTATGCAACTACATAAGTTCAAATATTTTAGGAGGCTAATAACCTAGTTTAAAAAAAGTTTACACAAGAGAACGAGTAATGCCTGTCCACATTAAATATCGGACACTTTTATTTCAGTGTGGATTATGAAATATTTCATGGATTACTGATACGTTCCACTTAAATGACAGTCGAAACTCTCCACTTTATTTCGTGGTACAACATGTTTCAATTCTTGTTACATCTTGTTAAAATGGCGTCGAATCAAATGAAAGTACGCAAGTGCATTTTGTACGAATGTCAGCAAACTTCGAATTTATCGGTACGAGATCTTGCCAAGAAACTAAAACAACAGGAAAAAACCGTGTTTTGTGTTTGCAAATCATTTGATCAGCGCTTGACTGTGAATTGGAAAAGTTGGAAGTGGACCAAATCGAATAGTATGATCCTGACAAATAGATAACAAGGTGGTAGCCATTATTGAGAAAATTTTCACTCTCTCTGTGCAGAATGTGGCTCGCAAAGATGTAATGTCAAAATCATACGTATAAAAAGTGAAGCAGAGGCAAGAACTGAAGGCGTACAAAGTGCAAAAGGGCCCAACCGTGATGACAAGCGAAATTTTCACTGCAAAAAGTCATGCTAAGAAGCTTTACACCAATTTTTTACAAACATTTTCTTGTATCATAATGGACGACGTACCATACGTAATCGAAGACTTCAAACAGCTTCAGGGTCTGGCTTTTTGTACTGCAATGCAAAGGAACGCCGTTGCCGAGCATTTTTGGATAAAGAAGGGAATACTTCCCGAAGAAGTATTTGATTTGGCAGGCCATATGTACTTGTGGTCGAAAATCTTAAAGTTTCGTTTTTAGCGGCACTATCAACAATAATTTTTCCTCTCCATCACAGTTTTGGCCTGATTTGGCCTTTCGTCATTATGCAAAATACTTCCTGGAATGGTATAAGGTACATGAGGTCAAATACGTGCCAAAAACAGCCAATCCACCAAACTGTCCAGAGCTTCGTCCAATAGAGAAGTACTGGGCTCTAGTTAAGCGGAAACTCTTTGAAACTAAGAAGAAAGCAAATGCTACCAATGATTTCAAGAGAAGATGGAGAATCGTCACGGCGGGCGTGTCTGAGGATACCGTACGACCTGATGGCGGGTGTTCCACAGACAGTTCTAGAATTTTCTAGAAAGAAGGATTAATATGTTAGTCAACTGTTTCTGATGTAGATATAACTCTATTATTGGGAAATAAACAATCGGTGTTGTTGAAATATGTGTAAATTTTCTTTGCTGCTATTATTTTGGTGTCCAAAATTTAACGTGGACAGGCTGCAGTCTTAAGTCCTCAGTCTAATCGAAAAGTTTGTATTACTTTGTCAAAAAGCATAGACTATGAACAGAGAGGTCAAAAAATAACTTATTAAAACGATTTGTGTGACCAGAGGGGCGCACAGGTTGCAAGATCACTGTAGATTATGTTTATAAATTACGATTGCTGATTGGCAAGTCTGCTTGCTACAAAAGTCAAGACTGAATCAATATAAAAATTATGTTCAAATGATAGGTGCATGATTATTGCTGTTCATATTTTCGATTTGCTAAATTATTTTTTCTTACTTAGTTAGCTAATTTTTTTACTCTTATTTTTATTTTTTGTATTTTCCGATTAAGATATAGAAAGAGATGTTCACTCATCACCATAAGGCATCAAGAGTGGACAGTAATGTTTGCTATAATGAAAGATATGAAGAGAAAATGCTGAAAGTTCCGTCAGTGTACGGTAGGTTGGAAATTGAATAGAAGTATTGAAAATTGAGCGAAAGGGCATGGTTAAAGTAGTACTCGAACCAAGGACATTACTTTTGCCTTACATCCCACTGCGGGGTAGTTCAAGGCACGGGCGAATCCGCCACCTCAACAGGCGGCCTCAATTTTCAACACATCTATTCTATTTTCAACCTACCGTACACTGATGGAACTTTCAACACTTTCGCTTCATATTTTTCATTCTAGCATTACTGTCCACTTTTGGTACCCCATGGTGATAAGCGAACATCTCCTTCTACATAATTTTTTTTTCTTACTTAGCATTTCAAGCTATTTTTCTCATAATTGACTTATTGCTTGCTCCCTATTCAGTCTTAGTTCACTTATACAGTTATTAATTGAGAGCTTCCCATTCAAATACCGATTTTGCATTAGTATGGTTGTTAAGTCAGTAGAATTATTTTCTCTTGGTGCAGGGAGTCGAGAAATTTTCCTTTTTTTTTTAAAAAATTTCTACGACTAGAATGTGAGTTGAATCAGCCAATTCCAGCATGCTTTGTAGCTGCACCTTTACTGACTGAATAAAAACGGGACCACTTCTGTAACACATGCCTGCCATGAATTTCAGAATTGATATATTTAAGCAATTGCAGTCAGTTAAAATCCAGAGCAATTCTATTACAGCTTTATTCTGCCGAACTAATTAAACAAAAACACACATATTAAAGGATTCTATCGGAGATCCCTTATTTGATTTCGCTTTATCTCAAATTACTGCCTAATGTCCATTATTGCCTGAAGGTTCTTACTTTCTTTCCACTGACTACCCTCAACGGTTCATTTCTTTTTCATCACTCATCTACGTACCCGATCCCCGTTTCTCAGCATTAAAAAGACAAATTTATTCTCTGTCAGAATTGTCACGATAACCGAAATACCCGAACCCAAACTGCGGCAGAAGTAGAAACTCTAAAAACGAAAAGCCGGTTCGTCGCTTCTCTTTCCTATGCACAGTCACCGTTCGGAGGGCCAATGCATGGGTGATTCGTGCGCACTAGAAAGTGAAAAAGATTCTTAATAGGAACGAATTGAACGACGTGCACACAGATAAATGTGCCAGATAAATTAATGTGTCCCTGGTTCCCGGCTCGATCGCGGTAGTTTCCTTGCTTCGTCATCTTCCCGGTAGATCTTCAAACAAGTCCTGCTGCTATTCAACAAACGGCGTGAGTGACTCATGCTGGTTCGGGTCTCGATGCGCGTATTAAAGTCAGTCACAGGTGCATCAGGGCGAACGATGTTAAATCGATGGTCGAGGGGCGATAAGGGGACATGGGGAAGATTAATAGTGCGTTCGCTTCCGAGTGTCTAATGGTTCATGGAGTTCATGCGCAGAAGGAGATGCATACCGAATGCTGCTAGGATATGGATGACCGCATACAGCAGGGACCTCCCAACAGGGTCACTGTAACTATCCTTTGTCTCCGGTCGGGGCGTTTAATCCGCACAAGGAAAGGTAAATAATCAGATAATGGTACTATTTTAAATACAGTGATGTGTGATATCAACACGGCGGTGTTCAAAATAATTCAAACAAAGATGCCTGGTATACCTCAAGGAGCGCGGATTAGAAAGCATTTGCCGTGTTGTAATTGAAAACCGTTGCAGACCCACCCCTTTGTTGATATGTTGCAATCATGTCATAAATAGTCCAATTATCTTTTCCGCTCCAATTTACACCCAGGCCGTTCCCATTCTTTTTCGCTGGCAGTCAACAAGCCACAACCCAATAATTACACACATCGACAGCATCCCAGCGAAGATCCTGATCGCAGAGCAACCAACAACGACGACCCGATTAAAATCTCCGGTGCTAATCGATTTTCGTCCGCGCCTCTTAATTACTATCGTGGATCTGGCGGACTCTCGTTAGGGTGTTCTTTCACTTCACCAGAATCCGCCACGGACTGGACTGTCTCTTTCTTGCCGACCGACAGTCAGCAGCTGCGCGGCATTTGCCAACTCCCAACCCACTTCGCCGTGGCCGGTGAAGAGTTTGGTAAAAGCAGAACTAAAACAAAATAAACCATATTATTGGCCCCGCCTTGGGAGGCGTTCTGCTACCAGCTACCTACTACGGCTGGCGAAAAAACAACGCGCCCGGTTAGCCTCAGTGTCTACGTACGGATATCTTATGGGCAGGGGGACCGGTGATGTTCTTGCTGCTTTGGTGGCTCCGAACATTGTTGTGGCGCTTGGTGGCACTTGTCCGTCATCGTCAGTTCTTTATTGTCGTTGGCACTTTTTTCTTCTCGCCATCTATGCTCGGCTGTTTGTGAAGTAAATTCAGGCAGTACCCGCATTGATGTCATCAATCGGTGCTGATTTTTGTGATAATTCAAAATCCGAATATGAACCGTCTTAAAATCTGATATGTATCTGTAGTAAGAGATGGCGGCTCATGTAAACTAGCATTTTGAGTTAACTCATCTCTTATACCATTTTCCTTTCTATCAAGTTCCAGCCTTATCCTTTTCCTACCCTTCCCGTTGTCAGTTAAATGATGAGAAAGGCTATAGAAGGCAATTGATGCATATTTTGAAATTTTCGCTATGCCTAAAAAAATATCAAACCGTGAACAATTCCTTGAAATTTGAGCTCATTTGATTAGAAACTGACAGTGCACATGCCATTTGAATTTTTCTTTAATTGTCAACTAGCCTGTTACTAGTTTCTTTTATAGAAAAAGATTAACAGCCATTAGAGCAGAAAATTCTTTCACCCACAACTTTTAAGGTTCTCTTTGTTACGCTCAGCTTGTCACCTTCTTTAAAAAAAAAAAATGACCGTTAACTCTGTCTTAATTTACCCGGCATGGACCATCCCTCTCAGAGCAGGTTGCACAAAAGTTCGCAAAGATAATAGTTCTGGACCCAAACTAGCAAAACAAATTTATTAAATTGTGGAATAAATTTAAAAAAAAAAACTAACTACGCAAATAAAAAACTTTCAAAATTAACTTAAAGGGAAATCTTTAAAAGTTCAAAGAAACCCAACCCAAACTAATAAATATATACAAACCCAGTGGCGCACATAAGAGAGTGAAGAAGTGAAGTAAAGAATCTTCTTTGGTTGATAACAATGCAGGTATATCAATCGTTATTGGATCAATGAATGTAGTTTGTTCTCATCATATAGCATTGAAGTTCCCAAATGAAACAACAGAGCCATTCCGCTCATTGGTGTCTGGATCAGGAAGCGATTTTCAAAAAAATGTCCAGTCGTAGAAAAATTTAAACTTATATCGGTGTCATTATTGTTGATTATAGTTTCAAAATCTAGATGGAAATATCTACAGGTCTAGGATAACAGCATTTAAAAAATTGAAATCAACCTTTATTTTTGACTAACTAATGAAAACAAAAAAAATAAAAACAAAACAGAAAACAATAGGGCTTGTTACAAACTTTGGCAAAAATAGTTCTTCAACCAAATGTCAAACGAAATAGTTGTCAACATATGAAGAAATTGATAACCTTATAGCAAGTTGCCGTCGAAGCGATGATTTTAATGCGGCATTACATGGTAAACATCAATTTTATTTGCTGAGCAATTGATCGAGCACAAATGCAAGTCACCACAGTTTGCATAAAGTATGCTTTTAAAAATTGACTCATGGAAAAGCGATAAAAAACTACAATAGATATTTCAATGAAACAAGTTTTCTTTCCATCCTACGTTCTTTGAGACTTCTTCAAAAATCCTTCGATGCTCTTACGGGTGGCCTAACGGCAGAGCCATAGCAGCCAAAAGGATGAATTTCAGCATGTTCTTCATCTCTTCCGTAACCTTGGCGACCAGCGACTCGTCCATTTGTATCCACGAAATTATTAAAGTGGATCTTCCGTATGAGCTTCACTCGAACATTTTCTATCGGTCTCAGTTGGTGTCCTTGCTACCATAGTCCTTCAGTACCATAGTGGAGCCACCCAGCAACTGCTGTGTCAGACAGTTAGCGAGTCGGCATCGGATATCACCATTATTTCCGACCCATACCGCATCCCAGCCGGCAACGGAACCTGGTTTGCGGACAGGTCCAATATGGCTGCATTATGGACGACGTGCAAGTACCCGGTTCAGGAGATTGTGTCTATCACAAACGAAGGCTTCGCGGTTGTAAAAGTGAATGGAGTGTTCTTCTGCAGCTGCTACGCACCGCCAAGATGGTCGATGGAACAGTTTTCTAACATGCTCGATCGTATGATAACTGAGCTAACTGGCCTAAACCCGTTGGTTGGTGCGGGGGACGCTCGAGTGGGGAGCCACCTTACCAACCCCAGGGGCCAGATTTTTCTGGAGGCCTTGTCTAGGCTCAATGTGGCTCTAGCCAACGTGGGTAGCAAGAGAATCGAACGTAGAGGGGCGCTAGTCCCCGCGAAGGCCACACTAAAGAGGGAGATAAAGGCCAGCAAGCAAGCCTGGTTCGAGGGTCTGTGTTAGAAGGCCAATGCGAATCCGTAGGGTGACGCCTATCGGGTAGTAATGGCCAAAACCAGAAGAACGGCGGCTCTAACCGAGCAATCACTAGAGCTGCTGCAGGTGATCGTTGGGGGACTCTTTTCGAACCACGAACCGAGTCTATGGCCCCCCGCTGCCCTAGATTTGTTCCAGTATCCAGTAGCTTAACATCCGTGACCACGTGGGCATTGACAACGGCACAACGGGGCCCAGTGACGAGGCAACGGTGACGTACAAAGAACCCCTCGCGATAGCAAAGTCGCTAAAGGTGAACAAAGCGCCGGAACTGGATGGTATTCCCAATCCGGCCATCAAAACGGTTATCTTGCTGGAACCCGAAAGGTTCAGGGTGGTGATGTAAAAGTGTCTGAACGAGGGCGTCTTTCCGGACGCCTGGATAATTCAGACCCTTGTGTTGCTACCAAAGACAGGGAAGCCCCCAGGAGATCCATCGGCATAAAGACCTACAGGATGCAGCGGGTAAGGTGCTTAAGAGGGTAATCCTCAACAGACTGAAAAATACACGAAAGGCGGTTTTTCTAACAACCAGTTTGGCTTCCTTAAAGGGAAGTCAACGGTGGATGCCATTCTGTCCGTCACCAAGACAGCTGAAGTGGCAATCCAGCGCAAGAGGCGAGAATTCCGCCACTGTGCAGTGGTCACCCTTGACGTGAAATGCATTCAATAGCGTCAGGTGGGTGGCTATCGCCCACTCGCTGCAACGCCTTCAGGTTCCTGCGTACCTGTACAAGATTCTGGGAAGATACTGCCAGAATTGCATATTGGTGTACACTATAGAGGTAAGTAGGCCAGAAACGTGTTCAGATCACCGCAGGCGTCCAACAAGGTACGATCCTGGGTCCGGTGCTATGCAACACGATGAACTATGAAGTACTGCAGCTTGAGTTCCCGAACCGGGTGAGGTTAGTCGGGTTCGTGTACGACATCACACTGGTGATATGTGGAGACGTGCGAACGGCCTCGCACTCCATTGGCATTGTGGAGAGATGGATGAGCTCCAGGAAATTGGAGCTAGTCCATCATAAGACTGAGGTCACGGTTGTTAACAACCGAAAATTGGAGCAACGTGTGACGATCCCTGCAGGTAACTGAACAATTGAATCGAAGAAGTCTTTGAGGTTCCTTGGGGACATGATCAACGATATGGCTCTCTCGGCATATATCGGCATTATCCCGCATGATGTCGAATAGCTCGGCGGTGCAAGAGAGAAAGCGTAAACTCCTGGCTAATGTCACCCTGTCCATACTTGGGTACGGCGGGCTGGCATGGATCACCACCTTGAGCACAAAGCGCTACACTAGTAAGCTAGAGAGTACGCACAGGCTTATGTGCCAAAGAGTGGTTAGTGCATACTGAACGGTCTCACGCGACATGGTCTGCGTCCTGGCGGGAATGATGCCAAAAGGCATTGTCATCTGGGACATCTGGGACGCGGTATGCATAGCAGCCTCCCAAATTGTCCTCGATCTCCAACAAAAATGGCAAAACGACCAACGGCAGGTCGCAGGGGCCACCTAACTAAGCCCTAAGTAGTTAGACATATTGGGTGCTTTGCAAGCACAATAGCCCCCTCTCCGAAGTAATATCGAATGGTGCTTTTGGGGAAGGTCCCGGGCTTAAGGCACGGGTGGGTTTTTAGTGGATCGAGGAGTTGGCACCCTCATCCCCACACCCTGAGTCTTTCAGGAGTCTGGTTGCAGATTTTCCTTCCCGTCTAAAAAAAAGAAGACCAAGGCCAGTGTGGTCTCTGCTGTACACAGAAGTTGTCTCCATTGTAATTGGTCCACGGCTGTACCTCGCCAGGCTCACTGTCTGCAAGCAGTTCGCAGGTTGGTTTGTTTTCGAGAACAATTTGAACAGAACTATCGTCCGACATTCTTACGACATGCCCAGCCCATCGTAGTTGACCGATTTTAGCGATGTATACGATGGGAGGTTCAGCCAGCAACTGATGAAATTCGTGGTTTATTCGCCTCCCCTACGTTCCGTCTTCCATCTGCATGCCTTCGTAGATCGTACGCAACACTTTCCGTTCAAAGACATTAAGAGCGCGTGGGTCCTCTATAAGAACTGTCCATGTTTCATGGCCGTAGAGGACTACCGGTCTAATTATTGTCTTGTAGATGGTCAACTTTGTAGTTCGGTAAACTTTGTTCGATCTAAGCGTCCTTTGGAGTCCAAAGTAGCCTTTGTATTTTTCCGCTGAAGTAGTTATCAGTGGTCACCAATGAACCCAGATAAACAAATTCGTCTACTACCTCGATCACCGTCGATCTGAACTGTTGGTAGGAGGCTAACATTGTTTTCTCGGGAGCCTCTCCCCTTAATTTTTTTGTTTTTTAACGCAATCAAATCCTACCAGTTACAGCCTTAAGTCTGATGTCCGTTTCCGCCGACGTCTCGAAGTTACGTGCTGCGATATCCACGTCGTCGGCGAAGCCAAATAGTTGGACAGACTTCCTGAAGATCGTGCCACTCGTGTCTATCCCAGCTCTTCGAATTACACCCTCCAATATGCAATGTTAAACCTTGACCAACTTTGACCAATCGCGTCAGTTTTTTTCCGGAAATCCCGTAAGACGTCAATACGAGGGACATGGGGAGTGACACAAGTTTAGCTTAAACTGAAGCTTTCCAAACCATCCTGCTCTTTAATTTGCGCGAGTTTAGATATGAGGGATTTTTAGCTTGGGAAAATATGTGTCTCTCTCTCTACAAGGGGCACCAAACCGGGTCTTTGCCAAGGGCGCCAAAATGCCACGCTACGGTTCTGGTTTAACGCTAATGATATTCGTAGTTTTGTATTCAACTAGTAGTTAAAATGAGTACAAAATAGTTAAACGGCTGTTACTAGGGGGTCAGGCAGACCCTCTTTCAATCCCTCGATCCCTGGTCTAAGCCACGGGGACCGTTCTGGGTGGACACTGCTGATTTATATTAAATTGACGATTTATTCGACTTACAACTTTGGGATGTATGTATGTGTGTGAGAATTTCTTTGGACGAATTTGGAGGATTATCGGAATAATAGTCACTTCTCAGAGTATGTGGTGGGTGTCGTTCCGTTGGTTATTTTAAGAAGGTAACCTTGACAATGTGGTTATCAAAATTTCATCGTTTCTCAACGTGTTGTGGCCAGGTTTGTTTATGGCCACTCGAGGCCTCACGGGAATTTGTTTTGAAATGAATGTTCCGAGGACAAATCATCAGATGCCAAAAAACGTTGAAAAATAGTTTTCTGGTAAAATTTCATAAATTTTGAAGCCCATATTGTCAAGGTTTCCTTCTAAACATGAAAATGGCCAGTTGAAGCCAAACGGAAACCTGTTCCGGTAAAACAAGTCCGAGGAC
Source organism: Aedes japonicus (assembly GCA_034211315.2). NCBI lineage: Eukaryota > Metazoa > Arthropoda > Insecta > Diptera > Culicidae > Aedes > Aedes japonicus. Next base: position 6,371 of record JASCZW010006129.1, on the reverse strand, counting down.
AAATCATCAGATTGCCACTAAACGTTGATAAATATCCTACTGGAGAAATTTCATGAATTTTGATACCCATATTGCCAGGGGTTTTTACTGAAAATGTTCATGGCTACTCGAGGCCCCACGGGAACCTGTTCCGGATTGACCGGTCCATGAAAAAATCATCAGATTGCCACAAAATGTTGAGAAATATCCTACTGGCGAAATTTCATGAATTTTGATACCCATATTGTCAGGGTTTCTTTTTAAATATGTTCATGGCCACTCGAGGCCCCACGGGAACCTGTTACAGAATAGCCGTTGCAGGAACAAGTCGGCATATTGCTCACAATGGAATAAAAATGGTTTCTTGGAATTATTCCATAGATTTTGACATCCATTTCCGGAAATTTAATAGTTGTTTCCAAATAGTGCCTCCGTACCGGACCACAGCCCCGGTAACCCGGATTTACTGGAACCAAATGAATTCAAATGGTCATTGCTGATAATGTCCCTAAAGTCAATGAGTTTTGGAATCTAACGGTGCCAAAAGAATAATAATCGGTCAATAATAGCCAGAGTTATAATCATTTGAATTTGGTGGGTACCCGGGTACCCTGTCGATCACATAAAGGTGTTTTTTTTGTCGATCACATAAGGGTTAAAAAAATGATTTAGGGGTGTATACACCTAGATAAAAATAACAACTTTTTTATTTATGGTTCAAACTGATAACCATGTATTGAAACATTGTAGATTAGATCATTTCATGAAACTTTGTAGAAAATAAAAACTTTCTATCTCTTAACTGGACGAAGTTGTAGGGTGATAAAGGAATGAAAAATGTAATACCCCCTGAAAACTCGTTTTTTAACCATAACTTTTTTATTTGAATTTTCCCATTTTTAAGTTTTCTACAGAGTTTAAGGTACTTTAAAAATAGACTTTTTTGTACAAGACAACTTATAATTATCTCTTAATTTTAAGGATTTACGTCGGTTTTTAAGGATTTTATGAGATATTTTCGAGGATGCGTAGATTACAGGTTAGCAGGTATTAGCAGCTAAATTTAACTTTAATTTCTGATTAAATATTCAGACGTGCTATTGATGTTTAAAAGGAAAAAAAAAGGTCAATTTATTTAGTAAAAAAGCTGATTTGAATGTAATAACGAAAAAAAGTCCATCGTTCTACTACAAATACAATAGGTGCAAAAGGCGTTCGATATTCCCTAGTTAACAGGCAAACGGTACAGTTCGTTTCTTCCGTGCTCCGTTGTGTTAATGGTTTCTCAAGGTGTATTAGCTCGAAGTTCAAGTTTTTTTCTCCTCGACTTTATTTTGGCCGCAGTTGTCATCGAGTTTATTTTTTTTCTGAAGTGGAAAGCCAGAAGTTAGAGCAGTGGTGATAAATTTTAATTTGCTGCAAACAAGTGACCAGCCATTTTGCCGCATCTCTGTGGATCACACACACCAGCAGTTCATCTTGTGATAGAGGCTATCCGTTTCATTTCATCGGCAGTAACGGTTCGCCTCATCACACTCGTCGCGCTTCACTCCTCCCCGGTAAAGGCGACCACGCACGTTCGCCACCCAGCAGCAGTAGCAGCAGCAGCTCAATAATATCTACATATAAGATAAGTGTTTTGTTTTTCTCCTTCTCCCTGAATAGATTGTATTGTCATTTTGTGTTTTCGTTTGTGTTAAGCTTGTTTATTGTATTGGATTGTATTGTAGTGTGCTTTTGTAAGTGCCTCAGTGGTTGAGCATAATAAGCTCCCACGGGTGCGACATGGATGATTTGTCGGAAGATGATTCATCCATGCCGTCAAATAATGAGGTGTCTCAAAACGTCACCCGGTCACGGGCCTATCCAGATGATTCAGCTGGTCCATGGGTTGTATACTTTCAGCCCAAAACGAAACCTTTAAATGTTTACCAGATCAGTAATGATCTGACGAAACGATTCTCGGCCGTGACTGAAATCATTAAGATCAGGCCCAATAAACTTCGGGTCGTTGTGTCGAACCTGAAACAGGCGAACGAGATTGCTGTCTCTCAATTCTTTACACTCGAGTATAGAGTGTACATCCCAGCTCGAGGTATTGAGATAGAAGGTGTGGTCACCGAAGCGACTTTTGACCCCTGAGATCCTGATGAAGCAGGGGGTTGGTCGATTCAAGAACCCCCTGCTTTCTCCAGTGAAGATACTGGATGTGAGAAAATTAGGCACGGTATCGATCACTAAGGGTGAAAAGAAGTTCACTCCGTCAGATTCGTTTCGCGTGACCTTTTCTGGTTCAGCCCTCCTCAATACGTCGAGTTGGGAAAACTTCGACTACCTGTGCGTTTGTTTGTACCACGGGTAATGATCTGCCAAAAATGCCAGCAGATGGGACATACGACCTCCCACTGCGGCAATAAGGCACGCTGCTCAAATTGCGGGAGAAACATGAGGATGGCGCCTGCGGAGACAGCACACCAAAATGCGCTTTCTGTAAGGGTACTCCTCCTCATGCTCTCTCGTCGTGCCCGGCGTACAAGCAACGCGGGGAAAAATTAGAACGATCACTTAAACAGCGTTCTAGGCAATCTTTCGCCGAAATGGTGAAAAAGCCTCACCATCACCCAATGCCAATACGAATCCCTTTGCTCCTCTGTCAGATGACGAGTCTGACTTTGACTTGGTTGAAGAGGGAACATCAGTCAGTTTTCCGGAAGGTGCTTCAAGGAAGCGAAGACGCGTTCGCCAACGGAAAGTTGCTGAGCCGGAGCCCAAAACCAGTTTGCCCAATTCAAGGAAAGGTGGAAAAAGGAAAATCCTAGTCCTCCTGGTTTCCGTAGTACTAACTACACCCAGGAGTTTCCATCTCTCCCGGGGACATCCAAAACCCCTAGCGCCCCGATTTTAAGAACAGAAGTTCCTTCTCCATCTGGACTGTTCTCATTTGATGATATTGTTGAAGGTATCTTCAAGTACCTCGAAATTTCTGACCCTCTCAAAAGCATTGTTTTGGCAATGCTTCCAACAGTGAAGACCTTTTTGAAGCAATTGACAATTAAGTGGCCCATCCTTGCAGCAATCATTTCCTTCGATGGATAATTTTCCAATTGAGGTCGGGGATTTGATCACTGTTCTGCAGTGGAATTGTAGAAGTCTTGTTCCTAAATTGGAATCTTTCAAATATTTAGCTCACACTACCGGTTGTGATGCATTCGCTCTTTGTGAAACATGGCTCTCTTCCGAAATCTATCTTCCGATTCATGATTTCAATATTATTCGTCTTGATCGTGAGGATTCACGTGGAGGAGGAGTACTTTTGGGGATCAAAAAGTGCTACTCCTTCTATAGAGTGAATTTTCCTCCAATTCCAGGTATTGAAGTTGTCGCATGTCAGGCTGTCATTAAAAATAAAAGCCTTTGCATTGCTTCCGTTTATATTCCTCCAAGAGCCTCCATTAACCGAAAACAACTCTCAGATGTTTGTTCGGTTCTTCCTGCTCCGCGGTTGGTCATGGGAGATTTTAACTCTCACGGTACAGGCTGGGGAGAACTGTACGATGACAACCGGTCTTCCTTGATATATGACCTCTGTGACAACTTCAATATGACAGTACTTAACAATGGAGAAGTAACACGTTTGGCTGGTACATCCTCAGTTGGCAGTAGATTAGACCTCACACTTTGTTCGAACTCATTATCGTTGGATTGCACATGGAATGTGATTCAAGATCCCCACGGTAGTGATCACTTGCCCATACAAGTTTCGGTTGCCACCGGGTTCAATCCGTCGAAGTCTGTCAACGTCGCGTATGATCTTACCCGTCACATCGATTGGACAAAGTTTAGGACAGCAGTAGATGAAGCCGTAACGACGGTAGAAAGGCTTTCACCGCTGGAAGAGTATAACTTCCTCTCCAACCTGATCTTAGACAGCGCGCTTCAAGCTCAAACTCGACCAGTTCCAGGAAGGTCATTTCGCAGGAAACCTCCTTCTCCATGGTGGGATCAGCAATGCACCGAGGTTTACCGTAAAAAGTCCGACGCGTTTAAAGTTTTCCGTAGACGTGGAACACCTGAGCACTTCGAAGTATACACGGCTCTTGAACGCGAACTTAAGAGCCTCATCAAGGCCAAGAAACGCGGTTACTGGCGAACATTCGTGAACGGGCTATCACGCGAAACGTCGATGAGTACTCTTTGGAACACGGCGCGAAGGTTGCGTAACCGGACTACGAACAACGAGAGCGAGGAGTACTCGGACCAATGGATCCTAAAGTTCGCGCGAAAAGTTTGTCCAGATTCTGTGCCGGCACGGATGATTCCTCGCGAAAACACGAATTCGATAGATGAGTTAGCCAACCCTTTTCAATGGTAGAGTTCTCTCTCGCACTCCTTTCGTGTGGCAATACGGCTCCAGGGGCTGATAGGATCAAGTTCAACTTGCTTAAGAACCTCCCAGACGTCGCGAAGAGGCGCATGTTGAACTTGTTTAATCAGTTTCTGAACTCAACATTGTACCGGATGATTGGAGACGGGTGAGAGTTATTGCCATTCAAAAACCTGGTAAACCCGCGTCCGACCACAACTCCTATCGACCCATCGCGATGTTATCTTGTATTCGAAAATTGTTGGAGAAAATTATCCTTTTCCGTCTGGACAAATGGGTTGAGACGAACAACCTGCTTTCAGATACTCAATATGGTTTCCGTAGGGGTAAGGGAACGAACGACTGTCTCGCGTTGCTTTCCACAGATATTCAGTTAGCTTTTGCTAAAAAGAGCAAATGGCTTCTGTATTCTTGGACATAAAGGGGCTTTTGATTCAGTATCTGTTGAAGTTCTCTCAGATAAACTCCACGCTTGTGGCTTTTCACCATTAATGAATAATTTTTGTACAATTTGCTGTCAGAGAAACAAATGAGCTTCTCTCATGGAACCTCTACAGTTTCACGATTTAGCTACATGGGTCTCCCCAGGGATCATGTTTAAGCCCCCTTTGTATAATTTTTATGTCAAAGACATTGACGGTTGTCTAAGTGACAATTGTACGTTGAGACAACTTGCAGATGACGGCGTAGTGTCTGTCACGGGACCCAATGGGGTCGATCTGCAAGGACCTTACAGGATACCTTAGACAATTTGTCTACTTGGGCTCTAGAGCTAGGTATCGAATTCTCTACGGAGAAAACTGAGTTGGTAGTTTTTTCTAGGAAGCATAACCCTGCACAACCGAAGCTTCAAATTTGGGGTAAGCCGATAACTCATTCTATGTCATTTAAATATCTTGGGGTCTGGTTCGATTCAAAGTGCACCTGGAGATCCCATATTGAGTATGTGATGCGAAAGTGCCAGCCAAGGATCAACTTTCTCTGCACAATTACCGGGACCTGGTGGGAGCTCATCCACAAGATCTTCTAACGTTGTACCGGACAACGATTTTGTCGGTTATGGAATACGGTAGTTTTTGTTTTCAGTCAGCGGCTCGGTCACACATCATTAAACTGGAACGTATTCAGTATCGGTGTCTTCGTATTGCGTTAGGTTGCATGCACTCGACTCACACCATGAGTCTTGAAGTGCTGGCTGGCATGTTGCCACTCTCGGATCGGTTTACAGAATTATCTCTCCGGCTCCTCACCAGGTGTGAAGTTATGAACCCTCAGGTAATCGAACATTTTGAGAAGCTCCTTGAGTTGAATCCTCAAACACGCTTCACGACCTTGTACCATTTGTACATAACACAGGATGTCAGCCCTTCGCCGAACATTTCCAATCGTGTTTGCTTCTCCGATTTCGACAATTCGGTTCATTTTGATTTATCCATGAAGCAGGAGCTTCATGGAATCCCAGAGCATCATCGTCCTATGATTGCTCCGGTGATATTTGCTGCAAAGTTTGGCCAAGTTGATTCCACTAAATCGTTCTTCACTGACGGATCTTTGATAGAGGAGTCAGCAGGCTTTGGTATATTTAATGAAATTTATAGCGCCAACCGTAAACTTCAAGCTCCTTGTTCCGTATATGTCGCTGAATTAGCGGCAATACATTTTACGCTAGAAATTGTTGCCTCATTAACACCGGATCAGTACTTCATTTTCACGGATAGTCTCAGTTCTATAGAGGCTTATTCGCTCACTTGAGGCCGGTAAAGCACTCCATCGCATTTTCTCATGAAAAAGCAGGAGCTTCAAGTGCTTTATCTTCAGTGTTATTTTATCATCACTTTGTATGGGTCCCTTCTCATTGTTCAATTCCGGGCAATGAGAAAGCGACTCTGCTTGCAAAGGTGGGCGCCATGGAAGGCGATATTTATGATCGACAAATCGCCTTCAACGAATTTTTTCCAATTTTTCGTCAACAGTCGTACATTTACATATGTAACTGAACGGGGCGCAT